>CAUYPK010117361.1:0-71734 GCA_963574355.1 Loris lydekkerianus
GCAGGTTATGTCTCTGACAAAGGTTTAATAACCAGAATCCACAGAGCACTCAAACGTACTAGCAAGAAAGAACAAGTGATCCCATCTCAGGGTGGGCAAGGGACTTGAAGAGAAACTTCTCTGAAGAAGACAGGTGCACAGCCTAAAGACATATGAAAAAATGCTCATTATCCTTAATCATCAGAAAAATGCAAATCAAACCTGCTTTGAGATATCATCTAACTCCAGTAAGATTAGCCCATATCACAAAATCTTAAAATCAGAGATGTTGGCGTGGATGTGGAGAAAAGGTAACACTTGTACACTGCTGGTGGGAATGCAAACTAAGTTCCTTTTGGAAAGATGTTTGGAGAACATTTAGAGATCTAAAAATAGACCTGCCACTCAATCTACAATTCCTCTACTAGGTATATACCCAGAAGACCAAAAATCACATTATAACAAAGATATTTGCACCAGAAAGTTTATTGTAGCCCAATTCATAAGTCAGTAATGTAAGGAAAAATTATAGCTCAGTAGTTGTCAAAATTTACTGTATTTGAGTTTTTTAAAACTTATTTTTAACATAACCACTTAGAGACTCTGTATCGATTCACCTGGTTTGGATCTCCAAAAGAAAAGGAACCAGCCATGTGAAGATCTAGTGAAGAACATTTGGGACGTAGTTGTAGTTTTGCAGTAGTGCAAAGTCCCAGAGTTATAAATGACCTTGGCAATTCTGAGGAACAGAGGAATAGGCAGTGAGGTGGCATCACAGTGGATGAATGAGAGTGGCATGAAATCAGACAGGCAGAAACCACGTCACAGACTTTGTGAGCCAGCACGAGGAGTACAGATTTCATTCTAAGTGCAATGAGACACTTTTGTACATTTTAAAGGAAGTAAAATGACTTGAGTTTTTCTCTTGAAAGGTCACTGGCTGGTGTGTGGAGATGTATTCCTAGGCAGTTAGGAGGTTGCTGTCTAGGCTAGAGGTGATGCTGGTTTGAACTATAGTGACAATGATAGGAAAACAGAGGTAAGAAAAATTGGGGTATATTTGTAAAGGCAGAGTTAAAAGGATTTAATGATGGATTGTATGTCAGAGGAGAGGGAAGACCAACTTTTAACTGGAACAACTGTGTGAATGACGGTGTCATTTATTCTGATGGGACAACTGGGTCATAAATAGGTTTGAGGCTTGGCACCTGTAGCTCAGTGTCAGTGGTTATGAGGGGGGCCACATACACTGGGGCAGGCGGGTTCCAACAGGTCTGGGCTGCTAAATAACAATGACAACTACAACAAAAAAAGAGCCGGCATTGTGGCGGGTGGCTATAGTCCCAGCTACTTGGGAAGTGGAGGCTAGAGAATCTCTTAAGCCCAAGTTTGAGATTGCTGTGAGCTGTGACTCCATAGCACTCTACCAAGGGCGACATACTGAAACTCATGTCTCTAAAAAAAAAAAAAAAAAAAAATCCATTACCAGCAGAGCTTTAGTCGATCATCCATTGGCAACCTGCATCCTTTAATCAGTGCTATATTCATGTATTGGAAGAAAGATTAATAACTCCAAGCCTCCTCATAATTTAAATGAAAATTAGAGTATGTTTGAAACCCTATTTTGTGATACAAGGATGTTTGATTTCCAGTTTCCATTCTCAGTAGAATAAGAACAGGTCATTCCAGCTGGGTGTGATGGCTCACACCTGCCTGTAATAAGCACTTTGAGCAGTCAAGGCAGGCAGACTGTTTGAGCTCAGGAATTCAAAGACCAGCCTGAGCAAAAGTGAGGCCCTATCTCCACTATAAAAGAGGAAAATTAGCTGGGTGTTGTGGTGGGTGTCCGTAGTCCCAGCTACTTGGGAGGCTGAGGCAAGAGGATCGCTTGTGCCCAAGAGTTTAAAGTTGCCGTGAGCTATGAAGCCACAGCAATATGCCCAGGGAGACAGAGTGAGACTCCGTTTCAAAAAAAGAAAAAGTCATTCCTTTATTGACATGCATAAAATATATCACATTGTCTGTTCTGCTCGGGCTATATACTCAATACCATCAGTTACGTGCATAAAGAATACAATGTAACCTCACACCTCTAACAGTGAAGGCTTAAGGAATGGGTACTCTTAGAATAAGGCTGCTGCCTTTGATGTGACAACCAGCCATCCCTCTCTCTCCTCAGATTATCTCTTCAGCATGTTAGAGCAATGAAGAGTGGATTTAGTCTCCTAACTAAGTCGGAGTGAAGATATTGGCCACATGATACACGTGCTCCATTAAAAAATTCTGAATCTTGGGCAACTATTCTCTTGTAACTACCTCATAGTTTCTAAAAACAGTTATTCTAGGGTTGGGTGTGGTGGCTCAGGACTGTAATCCTGGCACTAGGGACTGTAATTCTGGCAATCCAAGGCAGGTGGATTGCCTGAGCTCACAAATTTGAGACCAGCCTGAGCAAGAGTGAGACCGCATCTTGGAAAAATAGCCGGGCATTGTGGCAGGTGCCTATAATCTCAGCTACTTGGGAGACTGAGGCAAGAGAACTGCTTAAACCTATGAGTTTGAGGTTGCTGTAAGCTGTGATGCCGAGGGACTCTACTGAGGGCGACAAAGTGAGACTCTTGTCTCCAAAATAAATAAATAAATAAATAAATAAATAAATAAATAAATAAAAAATAAAATAAAAGCAGTTATTGTCCAAAGCTGTAACAACTTCAGGTTCTCAGATGAGTATGTAAATGAACGGAGAGAGTTTAAACAAAAAATAAAAACAGATGAGGTCTAATAGGGGAGATAAAAAAATAAAAAAACAGTAATTTAAAGTTTATTCCTGCTATGGAGGTTATTCTGTATTAAAGGTATGTTAGGCCACAAAATGTGTCTCAGCAAGTTAAAAAAAATTGAAATCATATCATATATGTTCCCAGACTACAGTGGAATGAAACAAACTTCAAGCTTATTCCAAGAGAAACTCTAAAAACCATACGATTACATGAAAATTACACAACTTTCTGATCAGTGATCTTTGGGTCAATGATGAAATCAAGGTGGAAATCAAAACACAATCTATCCAATCTCTGGGACACCAATAAAGCAATGCTAAAAGGGATGTTTATAGTACTAAATACCTACATGAGAAAGAAAGATCACAAATAAACCATTTAATGACCCACCCCAAAGAACTAGTGCCACAAGAACAAACCAACCCAAAAACTAGTACAAGACAAGAAATAACAAAGATCAGAGCAGAACTAAATGAAATTGAAGTAAAAAACCTTACAAAACATCAATGAAACAAAAAGATGGCTAGGTATTAATAGATTAATCAAGAAAATAAGAGAGCAGATTCACATAAGCTCAAACAAATAAAAAAAAGAAACATTACAACTGATACAACAGAAATAAAAAAGATCGGGTGGTGCCTGTGGCTCAGTGAGTAGGGTGCTGGCCCCATATACCAAGGGTGGCGGGTTCAAACCCGGCCCAAACTGCAACAACAACAACAACAACAACAACAACAACAAAAAATAGCCAGCGCTTGTAGCCCCAGATACTCGGGAGGCTGATGCAAGAGAATCGCCTAAGCCCAACAGCTGGAAGTTCTTAACACCACGGCACTCTATAGAGGGTGACAAAGTGAGACTCTGTCTCTAAAAACGAAAAAATATTAAAGAAATAAAAAAGATCATCCGAGGTGAATATGGAGAACTCTACCTAACCAAACTAGAACATCTAAAGCAGGAGTCCTCAAACTACGGCCTGCGGGCCACATGTGGCACGTGGGGTGTTTTTGCCGCCACTGCCTGACCTGCTTAGCAGCCGACTCATCTTGGGCCTGCAGTGCGCATGTGTGGAGTGTGCGCCCAACTCTCAGACTCACCTGCATTAATATTCTGATTGCTATTCAGCTATGTATGATGTTGTATGTTGTGTGCCGTGTAAGCTCCGGTTCACACTGTTGCGATCTCTGAGCAATGCTTGTATGGCTGAACTTGCATTTGATTCAGAAGAAAAAAGGCTTAAGTGTCTTCTTTTTTCCTGTAGTGGAATCTGATCGCATGGGTCTTCTCACCCATGAGATCAGATTCCTGTGTGAGTTCACAGATCGCAGTGTGGCTCACACAGGGTAGTGTGAACTGGAAAGGTGGTGGAGGAACCAGCTCTGTACTCATGCCTGTTCCTGCACGGCACCAGTGTAAGCCTGAGGTAAAAGCTGAGTTCCACCATATGGGCACTGGTGAGGTTGAAATGATGTGGACTGGCAAGGCTACAATGATGGGCAGTGCAGTCTATATTTCTCTGTGTGGGCAAAGTTATTGCTGGTATATTATTCTGTAGTGCTGTATATATATATTGGTATTTTACTAATAGCAATTTGGAATCCCTAGGAAATGATATCAAGAAAAAGAAAAATTGAGTCGGAGTGTAGGACATTCAAAAAACAGTGGACTTATAATTATTTTTTTGTGCAGTATAAGGAAAGAGTTTGATATGCCAGAATATAGTGTCTGTGTTCAAAGAATACAATTTGTGTTGACACTATCAACATAAAGATAAATATGATTGTTTGGTCAGAGAAGTGAGAAAAGATAAAATATTAAAACTGAAAAATACATTGACAACTCAGCAAAATACTATTGTGAAGCAAAAACAGCTAAATATTTCATCACTGCGAGCAATTTTTCAAGTTGCCAAGATAATAGCGTGCACTGGCAGACCATTTGTGGAGGGAGAATTTGTTAAAGAATGCCTTCTTTCTGTTGCCAAAGAGATGTGTCCAGAGAAGGCCGATTTATTTACTACAGTGAGTCTTTCAGGACCTACAGTTACACGAAGGATTGAAAAAATGGGAGATAATTTGAATCAGCATTTGCAAAACTCTACAAAAAAACTTTCCTATTTTTCCTTGGCACTTGACGAAAGTAATGATATTTGTGATTCTGCACAACTTCTAATTTTTATTCATGGGACGAGTAACTATTTCAAAGTCACAGAAGAGCTCACTGCACTGGAAAGCATCAAAGGAACAACTACAGGACAGGATATCTATGAAAAGGGTTGCCAAACTGTGAATAGTTTGGAGCTGGACTGGGCTAAACTAGCCAGTGTGACAACTGATGGTGCTCCTAGCATGGTGGGGTCTAAGAAAGGAGGAATTGCTCGCATTAACCAAGAGATTGACAAACATAACCATTCTCATCCAATAGCCATACACTGCCTCATCCACCGAGAAGCACTGTGTAATAAATCACTGAAGTGGGTGGGATTCTGTTATGAAAATTATGGTATCTTGTGTTAACTTCATTAGAGCTAATGCACTAAACCACAGACAATTTCAGGAATTTCTGTCTAAGTGTTGCCTATGAAGATGTTCTATACCACACAGAAGTCCTTTGGCTGAGTCGAGGGAGAGTTTTGAAACATTTCTATGACTTACTTCCACAGATTACAGCTTTTCTGATTTCAAAAAACAAAGAAGTACCAGAGCTCAGTGATGCAGAATGGAAATGGCATCTTGCCTTTCTGACAGATGTAACAGAGCTACTCAACAGTTTCAATGTGCAACTTCAAGGAAAGGGGAAGCTCATCTGTGATATGCAATCACATGTGAAAGCATTTAAAGTAAAATTAGGCCTCCTCATCAAACAAGTGAAGGAGGAAAATTCCTGCCGTCTCCCCACAACTCAAAATCTGTTAGTAGAAAACCCATTGATTGCATTCCCAAATAAAACATGTGTGGATTCACTGGAAAAGTTGCAAAAGGAGTTCCAATTTAGATTTAAAGAGCTTCATCTCCATAAACAGGACATACAACTTTTCCGTAACCCATTTTCTATTGACATTGAAAATATGGATACGATTTACCAAATGGAACTGGCTGAACTGCAGAACTGTGACTCTCTATAAGACACATTCAAGTCAAGCAGCCTTCCTAATTTCTATGCATCTCTTCCCTCGGAGACATATCCTAATCTCAGGAACCATGCACTCAAAATGGCAACCATCTTTGGCAGCACTTATGTCTGTGAACAGACTTTTTCCAGAACGAAACATCTGAAATCTCTAACCAGATCTAGACTAAATAATGCAAACTTGCATCACTTGTTATGACTACCAGTGACAAATATGGAACCAGACATTGACCATCTCATTAGCCAAAAGCAATTCCATAGTTCCCATTGAAATACTGGTAAGTTGTTGATTTAACTTTACTTGTTCTTCATTTTAAATATTGTATTTTTTCCTGTTTTGTTTTTTAACTATGTGCAGTGTGCATAGAAATTTGTTCATAGTTGGTTTTTTTAAACTATAGTCCGGCCCTCCAATGGTCTGAGAGACAGTGAACTGGCCCCCTGTTTAAAAAGTTTGAGGACCCCTGATCTAAAGGAAATGGATATGTTTTTAGAAACACATAACATCCTAAGCTTGAAGCAGAAAGAAACAGAAATCCTTAACAGACCAGTAACAAATAGCAAGATTGACTTAGCAATGATAAATTTAACAATAACAACAAAAAGTCCAAGATCAGACAGATTCATAGCTGAATTCTACCAAATTTTCCAAGAACCAGTATTCTTCCTACTGAACTACTGAAACTGTTACATAACACTGAAAAGGATGGAACCTTCTTTAACTCATCTATGAAGCCAGGATCACCTTGATGACAAAATCAGGAAAAAGGACATAATAAAAAAAAGAAAAATATGGAGCACCCATCCTTGATTAACACAGATGCAAAATTCCTCAACAAATATTAGCAAACCAAATTCAATAGCACATCAAAAAGACATTTACCATGATCAAATGGGTTTCATCCCAGGGATGCAAAAATGGTTCAACATATGCAAGTCAATTAAGATAATTCAAAATAAAAATCATACAATCATTAATAGATGCAGAAAAATTTTTTGACAAAATATAACAATGCTTAACAAACTAAGCATTATGTCAATATGAAGGAGAAATTTATGCAAGCAGCGAGGTGTAAGAAAAATATTACTTACAAAGAGTAAAGGATAAGGATGACTACAGATCGTTCAGCTAAAACTTTCCAAGTCAGAAAAAGATAGTCCTTGACCTTCAACCTTCTTAACTATTTCCAGCTCAGGATCCTATATCCTGCTAAACTGAGTTTCATGGAGTAACTAAATACTTCACTGACATCCACATGCTGAGGAAATTTGTCATGATTCGACCAGCTCTACACGAAATTCTCAGGCCCATTCTTCCTAACAATCAATAGGAGGGTACACCACCAAAGTAATCCTACCCAGAAACTGAAAGACAAAAATGGATACTTCAGACTGGTCAAGGGAAACACACAATATGAAGAGATTTTGATGCTTAACATCTACACACCTTATTTGAATGTTCCTCGATATATAAAACAAACCCTAACTAATCTGAATGATATGGTATCTTCCCACAGTATAATAATTGGAGATTTTTAACACCTCACTGGCAGTACTGGGCAGATCCTCTAAGCAGAAACTAAACAAAGAAATAATGGCCTTAAATAAGACCCTAGACAAATGGTCTTAATAGACATCTATAGAACACTTTATCCCAATAAAACTGAATATATGTTCTTCTCATCAGCCAATGGATCATCTTCCAGAACTGATCATATCTTAGGTCACAAGGCTAACCTCAACAAATTCAAGAGAATGGAAATTATCCCCTTTATCTTCTCAGACCATCATGGAATAAAAGTTGAACTCAACAACAACAGAAATCTTCATACTCAGATAAAATCATGGAAACTAAATAACCTCATGCTCAATGATAGCTGGGGTCATAGACAAAATAAAGAAGGAGATCATTAGATTTATGGAACAAAATGATAATGAAGACATAAACTATCAAAACCTGTGGGATACTGCAAAGGCAGTCCTTAGAGGGAAATTTATAGCATTAGATGCCTTCATCAAGGAAACAAGAGAGCAAGTCACCAACTTAATGGGCCATGTCAAGCAACTGGAAAAGGAAGAACAATCTAATCTCAAACCCAGCAGAAGAAAAGAAGTAACCAAAATTAGAGCAGAACTAAATAAATTAAAAACAAAAGAATTATTCAGAAGATCAGTGAAACAAAAAGTTGGTTCTTTGAAAAGATAAATAAAATTTATAAACCATTGGCTAGACTAACCAGAAACAAAACACCAAGATCTCTGATAACTACAACCAGACATGATAAAGGGAAAATAACAACAGATACCACAGAAAAACAAAAGATTCTCAATAATTACTAGAAAAACTCTATTCCCAGAAATATGCAAATGCAGAGGAGATGAACCAATATCTGGAAGCACAATACCTTCCAAAACTCAGCCAGAAAGATTTAGAAATCTTGAGTAGACCAGTATCAAGTATTGAAATAGCATCAATTATACAAAATCTCCCAAAAAAGAAAAGCCCTGGACAGATGGTTTCACACCAGAATTCTATCAAACCTTCAAACGCATAAATTTTCCCAAAATATAAAGAAAGAAGGAATCCTTCCCCAATACAGTCTATGAAGCAAATATCACCTTGATCCCCAGCAAAATGAAAACTATAGACCAATATAATTAATGAATATCTATGCAAAAATATTCAACAAGAGCAAACAGAATACAACAACACATTAAAAAGGTGATACATCATGATCAAGTGGGTTTTATCCCAGAGACTATAGGGTTGGTTCAACATATGCAAATCTATATATACATCACAGAAATAGAATGAAAAACAAAGACCATATGATTCTTTCAATGGATGCAGAAAAGGCTTTTGACAATATCCAGCATCCTTTCATGATTTAAAAAAAAAAAAAAAGGTTTGGTGCCTATGGCTCAAGCAGCTAAGGCGCCAGCCACATACACCTGAGCTGGCAGGTTCAAATCCAGCCTGGGCCTGCCAAACAATGATGGCTGCAACCAAAAAATAACTGGGCATTGTGGCGAGCGCCTGTAGTCCCAGCTACTTGGGAAGCAGAGGCAGGAGAATCGCTTGAGCCCAGGAGTTGAAGGTTGCTGTGAGCTGTAATGCCACAGCACTCTACCCAGGGTGACAGCTTGAGGCTCTGTCTCAAAAAAAAAAAAAGAACACTCAAGAACATAGGCTTAGAGGAACATTCCTTAAGCTGATAGAGGCAATCTACAGCAAACCCATAGCCAGTAACATTGAATGGAATAAAACTGAAAGCATTCCTACTCAGTCTAGAACTAGACGAGATGTCCACTGTCTCCACTGCTATTTAACATAGTGTTGAAGGTTCTAGCCTTCACAATCAGGCAAGAGAAGGAGATCAAAGGAATCCAAATGGGGGCAGAGGAGGTCAAACTCTCCCTCTTTGCAGATAGCATGATCTTATATCTGGAAAACCCCAGGGACTCAACTACCAAGCTCTTAGAAGTGATCAAGGAATATAGCAGCATCTCAGGTTACACAATGAATACTCACAAATTGGTAGCCTTCGTATATGCTAACAATTGTCAAGCTGAGAACAAAATCAAAGACTCAATTCCTTTTACAATAGCACCAAAGAAGATTAAATACCTGGGAATATATCTAACAAAATAAGTGAAAGATCTCTATAAAGAGAATTATGAAACTTTGAGAGAGGAAATAGCAGATGTCAACAAATGGAAGAACATACCATGCCATGCTCACGGCTGGGAAGAATCAACATCGTTAAAATGTCCATACTATCCAAAGGAATCTATAGATTTAATGCAATCCCCATCAAAATACCAATGTGATACTTTAAAGATGTTGTAAAAATAGTACTTTGATCATATGGAACCAGAAAACCCCCCCAAAAGCAAATACAGTTCTTAGAAATAAAAATTCTGGAGATAACACACTGTCAGACTTCAGGTCATATTACAAGGCCATAGTGATCAAAACAGCGTGGTACTAGCATAAAAATAGAGACACACATCTATGGACTAGGACAGAGAATCTAGAGATGAACCCAGGCACATATTGTCATTTAATCTTTGATAAGCCTAACAAAAACATGCAATGGGGAAAAGAATTCTTATTTAACAAATAATGCTGGGAGAACTGGTTATCCATATGCAGACGACTGAAAATGGACCCACACCTCTCACCATTGACAAAAATTGATTCTCATTGGATAAAATATTTAAATTTAAGACAATAAAAAATTATAGAAGAGAGTGTGGGGAGAACACTTGAAGATACTGGCCTGGGTGAAAACTTTATGAGGAAGACTACCCACCTAGCAACTGCAGCAACATCAAAAATAAGTAACTGGGACTTGATTAAGCTAAAAAGCTTTTGCACAGTTAAGAGTACCACAAACAAAGTAACATCCCTCAGAATGAGAGAAGATTTTTGCATGTTATGAATCCAGCAAAGGCCTGATAACTAGAATCTACAGAGAACTCAAATTAAACAATAAGAAAAGTACAAACAACCCTCTCTACAAGTAGGCAAGTGATCTGAACAGAAACTTCTCTGAGGATGACAGATGAATGGCCAAAAAAAACATGAAAAACTTCTCATCGTCTTTAATCATCAGAGAAACACAAATCAAAACCACTCTAAGATATCATGTAACACCCCAGCAAGATTAGCCCACATCACAAAGTCCCAAAACACCAGATGCTGGCGTGCATGTGGACAGAAGGGAACCCTTCTACACTGCTGGTGAGATTGCAAACCAATACAGCCTTTTTGGAGAGAAGTATGAAGAATCCTCAAAGATCTAAATGTATACCATGGAATATTATACTGCCATTAAAAAAGACGGGGACTTTACATCTTTTACATCTACCTGGATAGAGTTGAAATATTTTTCTTACTAAAGTACTGCAGGAATGGACAGATGAATATCCAATGTACTCCCTACTAAAACGTAATCAATATATAAACAATTACATGTTCCTAAGAACAATAAAACACTAATATAGTTCAGTTCAGGGGTAGAGGGAAGGAGAAGGCGGGAGGGGGTAGGACGTATGGCAGGAGGAGGGAGGGCAGGAGGCGAAATCTCACCTAATGTGCATACACAGCATACACTGTGAGGGGGTATAACATGCCCCTGGGTGAAAGGCTGTTCTACAAATGGAACGTTACCCTGGAAGTGAGAACAATGTAACCTAAATATTGTACTCTCATATTAATTTGAGTAAAGTAAAAAAAAAGACAAACTAGGCATAAAGGAACAGACCTCAAAATAATAAAAGCTATATATAAAAAACTCACACACACACATACACACACACACATAAAAAGCCAGCCAACATCACACTGAAAGGGGGAAAAGCTGAAACAATACCCACTTTCATCCCTTTGATTCAACATAGTACTGGCAGTCTTAGACAAAGCAATCAAGCAAGATAAAGAATTAAAGAGCATACATATCAGAAAAGAAGTAAAATTATCCTGGTTTATTGATGATATGATCTTGTATCTAGACAACCATAAACATTGGTGGATAAATGAATTCAGTAACGTTTCAGATTATAAAATCAATATACACAAATCAGTAGCATTTCTATACACTACTAACAACCAAGCTGAGAATCAAATCAAGAACTCAGTCCCATATACAGTAACTGTAGAAAAATACTTGGGATATACTTACCCAGGGAAGTGAAAGATCTCTACAGGGAGAACTACAAAACACTGAGAAATCACAAAAGACACAAACATACGGAAAAGCATCCCATGTTCATGGATTGGAAGAATCAATATTGTTAAAATGTCCATATGCTTGAATGTAATCTACACATTCAATACAATTCCTATCAAAATACTACATGCATTTTTTTTTTTTTTTTTTTTGAGACAGAGCCTCAAGCTGTCCCCCCTGGGTAGAGTGTTGTAGCATCTCAGCTCACAGCAATCTCCAACTCCTGGGCTCAAGCAATTCTCCTACCTCCACCTCCCAGGTACCTGGGACTACAGGTGCTTGCCACATTTTTCATGGAATTAGAACAACATTAAAAGTTCGTATGGAACCAAAAAAAGAGACCATATAGCCAAAGCCATTCTATGCAAAAAAGACCAAATCTAGAGGCATCACATTACCTAACTTCAAGTATTACAAGGCAACAGTAACCTAAACAGCATGGTACTGATACAAAAGGAAACACAGAGACCAAAGGAATACAATAGAGACCCGAAAATAAAGCCATATCCCTATAGCCAAGTGCTCTTTGATGAAGCAGACTAAAGCATACATTGGGGAAAGGATGCCCTATTAAATATATGGTGCTGGGAAAATTGGATCACCACAGACAATTTTTGTAAGTCAATAGTAGAAGGTAACCTAGGAAAAACCATCTTTGACATTGGCCTAGGTAAGAATTTATTTATTTACAGAGTTTATAACTAAGACCCCAAAAGCCAATAAAAGAAAAACAAAAATAAATAGGACTTAAATAAATTGAAAAACTTTTGTACAGCATAAGAAACAATCAGCAGAGTAAATACACAGCCTACAGAATGAGAGAAAATATTTGCAAGCTATATACCTCACAAAGGCCTAATATCCAGAATCTATAAGAAACCCAAACAAATCAGCAAGAAAAAAAATAATTAAATGAAAAATTGAGCAAAAGACATGAATAGATAATCCTCAAAAGAGAAACAAATGACCAACAGACATATGAAAAAAATGTTCAACATCACTATCATTAGGAAAATGCAAATTAACACCATAATTAGATACAACTTCACCTCTATCAGAATGGCCATTACTAAAAAGTAAAAAAGATAATACCGTATATACTCGAGGATAAGCCAAGTTTTTTCGGCACAAAATTTGTGCCGAAAAACCCGAACTCGGCACAAATTTTGTGCCGAAAAAACTCGGCTTATCCTTGAGTATATACGGTAGGTGCTGGTGCAGACCTGGTAAAAATGGAGAGTATATCTATTGTTGGTAGAAATGCAAATTAATGCCTCTATGGAAAACAGCAGGGACATTTTTCTTTTCTTTTTTTTTTTTAAATTGAGACAGAGTCTCACTACATTGCCCCCAGTAGAGTGCTGTAACATCACAGCTCACAGCAACCTCAAACTCTTGGGCTTAAGTGATTACCTTGCTTCAGCCTCCCAAGTAGCTGGGATTACAGGTGCCTGCCACAATGCCCGGCTAGATTCAAACCCACCAGCCTGGGTGTATGTGGCCCGAGACCTACCAACTGAACTACAGGCGCCGCCAGCAGGGACATTTTTCAATAAACTAAGAGTAGATCTACTATTTGAGCCAGTACTCCCGCTACTGGGGAATCTACCCAAAGGAAAAGGAAAAGTCCTTTCCTAAGAAAGACATCTGCACCAATATATTCACACCAGTGCAATTCACAATTGCAAAGAATGGAATCAACCTAAGTGTCCATCAACTGACACTTGGAATGGAGTGGATATGGAATACTACTCAGCCACGAAAAAGATAAAATAATGTATTTTACAGCAACTTGGATGGAAATGGAGGCAATTATGGTAGTGAAATAACCCAAGGAAAAAACCTACATACAACATGTACTCACTTATAAATGTGAGCTAAGCGATATGTATGCATGGTCATCCAGCAACTTAATGGACACTGGAGACTCAGAAGGGGGAGGATGTAGAATGAAAAATTATCTATTGGATATAATGTACACTGTTGAGGCAATGGGTATTGTAAAAGCCTAGACCTCTCCAATATGCAATTCATCTATGTCACACAAAACCCACTGGACTTCCTAAATCTATTTACAAAATAAGTAAGAAGGAAATCTGAATAGCCCTATATTTGTTTCAGAAATTCAATTTGTAATCTATAACTTTCCTCCAAATAAAAAACCCTAGGCCTGAATCACTTCAAAGGTTAAATCTTTAAAATGTTAAAAGAAGAAATAATACCAACCTCATCATAGGGGAGGAGGGAACCCTTCCCCAATCGTTTTACAAGGCCAGAATGATCCTAATACTAAAACATGACAAGAAAAAGGAATTACAGACCGATAGCCTCCATAAGCATAGATACCTATATTCCTACATAGCATTAAGAAATCAGGACAGGCAAGGTGGCTCACACCTGTAGTCCTAGTACTCTGAGAGGCTGAGGTGGGTGGACCACCTGAGCTCAGGAGTTCAAGACCAGCTTGAGTAAGAGTGAAACCCCCATCTCTATGAAAAACAGGTGGGTGCCTGAAGTCCTAGCTACTTGGAAGACTGAGGCAAGACGGTCACTTGAGGTTGCTGTGAGCCACAGCACTCTACCCAGGGGGACAAAGTGAGACTCTGTCTCAAAACAAAACAGAACAAAAAAATCAAACAGCAAAACGCAAAAGGATAATACATCATAACCAAGTGAGATATATTTCAGAAATGAAAAGTTGGTGTAGTACTTGAAAATCAACCAAGATAATTTGTTTTTAAACTAAAAAATTAAAACGTGATCATCTCGTAAATGGAGAACAAGCACTTTTCAAAATTCAATACCTATTCAAGGTTCTCACTGTGCTTATTTAACACTATCAGAAGTACTAGCTAGTTTGACAGGGTAGTTCACAAGATGAAAGGCAAAGATTGGAAAGGCAAAAATTAACACTTTTTTGTTCTCAGATTATGTGATTGTGTATGTTAAAATCCAAAGGATTCTATTAAAAAGGGAGGAAAGCCCAATTAGCACAAAAGAGCAAAAATAGCAAGGTTGTAAGGTTATGAAGTCAAAATTGATTGTCTAGGATATTTTTGCAGAAATATATGGAAAAATTAATTGTATTTCTGTGTTCTAGTAACGAATAATTGGAAAATGAATTTAAAAATAATTCCACTTAACATAGAATAAAAAAATTTAAGACTTTATGAAAGGATGTTCTAGATGTCTACACTGGAGAGCACAAAACACTGCTGAGAGACTGAAGAGGACCAGATAAATGGAGGGCCTCACCACATCCACGAAGTGGAGGACTCAATACTGTTAGAACGTCCATTCTTTCCAAATTGATGTAAGGATTAAGAGCAATACAAATCAAAGTCATATTGGTTTTTTTTTTTCCTTTTAGATATTGATCAGCTGATTTCAAAATTTATATGGAAATACGAAGAACCAAGGATAGCTAAAAAAAATTCTTATCAACAGGGTTGGAGGAACTATACTCCCTGAATCTAAAGCAAACTGTAAGGCCATAGTAATCAAGGCAGTGTTTAGTGCCAAGTAATTAGTGCAAGGATAAATGAACAGAACAGAACAGAGTCCAGAAACAGACTTACACTTGATAATCAATTAATTTTAAACAGAGGCACCCTAGCAATTCAATGGAAAAAGGGATTATTTTCAACAAATGGAGCTAACCAAACATAAAACCTTGTGGATTGTTGGAAGACCCCCACTCCTTGTCTCTCACTATACACACAGACGAATTTGAGATGATCGTAGATCACCTATGATAACAGATTAACTAAACATAACAGTTAACTGCAAGACTTGCAGAAGAAAACACAGGAAAATATCCTCATGACCTTGGAATTGACGAGTTTTTAGAAGACAAAAAGATCTTAACCATAAAAGGAAAAAAAATTAGACTTCATCAAAATAAAACACTCTGCTCCCAGAGTCACAATTAAGAAAATAAACAGGCAAGCCACAGACTGGGGGGAAAACTGCTGGCGTCCATGCACCTGATGAAGGACTTAAAGGATTCCTACCATTTAGTAACATGTACTGTAAGAAAAGTAGCTTAATGAAAAAAATGGCCAGAGACTTGAATGAATATTTTAGAAAAAAATGCTAATCTACCAATATATACATGAAAAGGATTTTTTATTTTATTTTATTTTATTTGCAGTTTCTGGCCCGGGCTGGGTTTGAATCATTTAAACCCACCACCTCCAGCATGTGGGGCTGGCGCCCTACTCCTTTGAGCCACAGGCACCACCCTATGAAAAGGATTTAAATATGAAGTCATCATGCAAATTAAAATCATAATGAGGTATTTCACATCCATTAGAATGGCCAAAATTAAAAAGACAACACCAAGTGTTGGCAAGGATATAGAACCAGAACTCTTATAGTTGCTGGGGGCAGTATAAAATGATTTATACAACCACTTTGGAAAACTGTTTGGCAGTTTCTTACAAAGTTAGACATAAACCTACCTCAGGACCCAGAAATTCTACTTCTATTTATTTCACAAGTGAAAAAATAAATTCACAGAGAATGTTCCTAACACCTTCATTTACAATAGCCCTGAATTGTAAAAAGCCCCCATTTCCATAAAGAGGATAAAGAATAGACAAATCATGATATAGTCATGCAATGGAACGCTGCTGAGCAGCGAAAAGAACCAAACCATGTATACACACTAAAACATGGATGAACCTCATGGACACACAGACAGGTTGAACAACAGAGCCTAACATTAAAGTGAACACATCGTGTAATTCCACTTATGTAAAATGCAAGAACAGGTAACCAGTGTATGACAACAGAAAAATGGTTGCTGGGACAGGAAGTGGGAAATGAATTCACTGCAAAGGGAACCATCTGGGATGATGGAAGGGTTTTTACCTGGATTTGAGGTAAGGGTTGCACAGGTGTATAGATTTATCTAAAGCAATTGAACTATAATCCTAAATTCCAATTCATATTACTGTCTATATTACATCTGAATAAAAACCATTTTACCTTAAAACTTACAAAAAACAGTTGTTCACAGAGGCAATGACTTACCTCCATTTATAACAGCCTTGTCCTTTGATTCAGTTAGCTCTTCAACATAAAACTTGAATTGTCTTTGAATTTACTAAATTTCCTGGTGAAATGCTTCTAATGAAAGCATTTTTGGGGTCCAAATTTCTTGTTCATTATGTTCTACTTGCTATATATTAGATGTTAAAGACAGAAATCACCTTAAAAATAGACTAAACAAAAAACTGCTTTTTAAATACAAAAACAGATGCCTAATCTAAATTGATTTGCCCAGGATCATATTCTAATTTTGTTTCAGCAATACACTATATAAATCAGGCATTGTCAACCTTTGTAAATACTAACACCTGGGCAAAGACAACAGCTTAACTTCTAAAATAAATGTGTATGTTAAACAATTGTATATGTTCTAATGAGCAACTGAAGAAGCTTTAGGATAAGCAAGGTTTAGGAATGACTGCCATTCGGAAATCAGAATACTTTTAACATAAGTATACATTATATCAGTTACATATTTTTAAAAATCATTGTTTTATATGAACCAAAGCATTTCCAAATTTCTGAGTGCTCTTAGCGGGCTTTTTTACGAATGATAGTTTAAGTGTGTTGGTCATTACATTTCGTGCATTTCTACCAGACCTTTTTTAAAGCTTGGGTAATCTTGCCAGGTGCAGTGGCTTGTACCTGTAATCCCAGCACTCTGGAAGGCCGAGGTGGGTGGGCCACTTGAGCTCAGGAGTTTGAGACCAGCCTGAACAAGAGAAAAGACCCCGTCTCAAAGAAAAAAACAAAAAGAAAAGGGCGGCGCCTGTGGCTCAAAGGGGTAGCACGGGCCCCATATGCCGGAGATGGTGGTGGGTTCAAACCCAGCCCAGGCCAAACTGCACCCCCCCCCCCCAAAAGAAAAAAAATTAGCTGGGTAGTGTGGCACCTGTAGTCCCAGCTACTTGACAGCCTGCGGCAAGAGAATTGCTTGAGCCCAGGAATTTGAGGTTGCTGTGAGCTATGATGCCATAGCACTCTATTCAGGGTGACAAAGTAAGATTTTGTGTCAAAAAAAAAAAAGCCTAGGTAATCAAAGAACTACATTTTTGAACCTGCAGTCAGGGAAGAAACACGTTTGGAGTTTTGGTTGTGGTGAGCAAAGAGAGGCTTAAAATGCTTAAATAATGGAGACAAAATTATATAGGAAAATTTTTATTTGATAAATATAACTTCATAAACATTAAAAATTACTGAGATCTGTACAGTAAGTACGCTATGCTTACTGACAATGCAGATGGTTTTTAAAGAATTACATTAGACAGCCACAGTGTCTGAGGTCCAAAATTTTAAACTAAGTATTGCTATAGTATTTCCAGATACTCATATCTCATAAAAATCTAACAATAACCATGATTGATTACAAACATATCATTAATCATGATCTATTTTTTTAAGAATATCACAAGTTATTTTATGTAAAACAGCACTTAAATGTTTTCCTTTTATGAAAATATATACCTCATTTCAAGACAGAAATAAAAATCTCTATAAATGGGATCAAAATCAAATAAAATATGTTTTATATTAATATGACTCTTTGGTATATTATTTTTATTAATACCTGCTTATTATCACACCCACAACGGATCTTTACAGGAAAAAATACAAATATGGGAGATTTTCTTTTTCCTACAGCCTCTAAGGGATTTCAGAGGAGCATATTTTAAATGCTTTCACCTCTGACTTGTTAAATTTTTAGTGGCTTTGACCCCGCCTATTAGGAGTCTCAAGCTATCAGAGAAGTTTAATTTCACAATCTTCTGCAGCAGAAATGAGCCCAGTCCTAGTCCTAATGGGCTGAGTGCAGGTACATCCTAAAAGAGTGATTCACCTCTGTCTAATGGCCCAATGGGCTAGTGCCTGGGTTTGGGTTCATTCTGGAGGCCTTTGTATATCATAAAGCTTCAGACCCAGGGAGCAGGGTAGTTAGAAAAGGTGGACCATAAATTCTTTCCTTTTCTCAACTCATAGCAAGTCTTGGTAGCTATGTTCTCATTGGCACACACTGTACTCCTCCCAGGGTGAGCCAATGCTTGCTAACGCTGACACAGGGTACGGTGCTGAGTCACCCAAAGCAGCTGATGGACAATTTTGAAAACTGACTTGGTGCCTGCCACTATCTTCAGGCTACAGCCTCAGACGAGGCAAAGGCAGGCAAGTGAGATTTAAGAACATTAAATTAACTAGCAATAACACATTTAGCATCTTGCTCTGGTTTTGGCAAGATAAGACCAATTATCGACATCATACTGTCCAAAGAATTTTAAAGGAATATGCAAAGGGGAAATTTTTCTTGTAATTATTGGTTATGTATGTAGTTTTACAATATGAATTTAAGCATTAGAAAACTACAAAAGCTTGAAGACTACACTGTTACTTTATTAAATAAATAGAATATAACTCTTTTCTTAAAATTACAAGATAATCTTCCTTTAGAAATGAAGTAGATTTTGAACAATAGAATAAGATGAGCACATCAGTGGATGCCATTAGCTTTTTTTCTTTTCTTTTTTTTGTTCTTGAGACAGAGTCTCACGATGTCGCCCTGGGTAAAGTGCCGTGGGGTCACAGCTCACAGCAACCTCAAGGTCTTGGGTGTAAGCGATTCTCTTGCCTCAGCCTCCCGAGTAGCTGGGACTACAGGCGCCCACCACAATGCCCAGCTATTTTTTGGTTGTAGTTGTCATTGTTGTTTGGCAGGCCCGGGCTGGATTCGAACCTGCCAGCTCCAGTGTATGTAGCTGGCACTCTAGCTGCTGAGCTACAGGCACCGAGCTTATTTTTTCTTTTGAAAGAAAGTTTTTGACTAACTTCAAGTGGTGAGTGCAGAAAATTACATTAACCACACTGAAAGCACTTTGTAGACTTAACTGATCACCTGTTTAGCTGTAGTTGGTCACAGACAACTTGATGGCAAATAAACACCATCAGGTAGATGTAATAAAAGCCTATGAATGCCACTTTGTTATATGTACATTATATAAGATATTCTAAGAGAAAGCAAATTCCATTATTATCTTCCACGGAAATGCTCTACTGAATATTTCTGCCATATTTCCTTTTATGGAACAAGAATTGATGAATTGTACATTGTATTATCTCTTTAATGTATTTCCAGAAAAACAGATCTTCCTAAACCCAACTCTAGAATTTATAAGTTAAAGGATGGCTATTTTTGAAAATCAATATTTAGCCTGAAATCAATACTCAGTATCCTTACATACTGAAATAGACAAGGGTTAAGAAAATAGTTTGTGGCTGGGCACGGTACCTCATGCCTATGATCCCAGCACTCTGAAGGCCGAGGTGTGTGGTTTGCTTGAGCTCAGGAGTTGGAGAACAGCCTGAGCAAGAGAGAGACCCCGTCTCTACTAAAAGTAGAGAAACTACCTGGGCACTGTGGTGAGCACCTGTAGTCCCAGCTATATGGGAGGCTGAGGCAGAAGGACTGCCTGAGCCCAATAGTCTGAGGTTGCTATGAGCTATGACACCATAGCACTCTATACTGTATGCAGGGCGACAGAGTAAAACTGTCTTAAAAAAACAAAACAAAACAAAAAACAAAGAAAATAGTATGCTAGCAAGCAAAGTAAAGCCTCAATTCTTGTCTCCACCTGTCTCCTACTATTCCTTCCCTGCCAGCCCAATTACAGAAGTTTTATATTCATGAAATAGTAAAGGAGTGAAGGGTTACAGAACTAATCTCCAAAAAGGAATTATATTTTCAAGGAAAATTTTGGCAAAACCTCATTTAACCATTTTTCTTACAATTTTAAATACATATGCATGTAGCTGGGTAATAGTTCTTAATCATTTCCAAATCTCAAAATATTACTTTTTAACAAAACAAATGACTACACTGAATCTATTTGGTAAAATTGGGATGAAAATTAAATTTTGAAAGGCAGTAACATATACCTGATTAACCAGTCTTTGCATTCATTTTAACTGATTGCTGCCATTATCAGATATAAATTTAGCATTTTAGACTTTGTTTCACTCACATTCCACAACCATGCCTGAAATTATACCTTATAATGGACTCTGGGCCGAATTCACTTTACTGTGATAGCCTGTTGTAACTTA
The DNA here is from genome assembly GCA_963574355.1 of Loris lydekkerianus. NCBI lineage: Eukaryota > Metazoa > Chordata > Mammalia > Primates > Lorisidae > Loris > Loris lydekkerianus. Next base: position 20,771 of record CAUYPK010117361.1, read on the forward strand.
GATAACATATGCTAGCTTAAAAATAACAAAATTCTTACCTGAAATCCTTTAATAGTTTAAAGTCTAGTTTATAAAATGCAAGAACAATTCTAAGTTGGCCACAGAAAGAGGCTATTCTTTTTATTAATTTAGTTACCCATAACATTTTGATTTGTGTAATTAAAAGTATTTGCAATATTTAAATACCATCCAAACTTATTTTTTATTTAGTTGAATTTTACAACATTTTCATAAAATTCTATAAACAGAGCCTTCTAAAGAGGGGAAAAAAAGCAAATTTAAATATATTAACTAGATTAAAGCATGCAAAAGATCCAATGAAAAAGACGTTAATAATACGCTAAGGTATTTAATTAACCCACTAAAGATTCTTCATGTTCTGTCACAAATATATCAGTAAACAATTTGAAATTTGGTGAATGCACGTGATTCCTGGTTTATAGATAAGATATGATAAACCCTTTGCATTTATACGGCTAGCTTTACAAGTCACATTACAATACAGTTAGAGAAGCTCGTATTGTATAAATCTACTACCCATACTGCAGTAAATAATGGTTGGAAATTATTCTCCTAATTTGCTCTGTGAACTTAGAAAACACTAATGAATTAACAGTACAGGTCACTGAGGGACCAAAATTCCTTATTCACATTAACTTTTCCCATGAAAAGCATCAAATATAACTCTAATAAAAAAATAGAGTTCTCAAGGCAAACTTTCAGCATAATTTACAGAAGCAGATTTAAATAGAAGAGTCAGTAACTAACACTAAAAAAAACACATAACTAGGATTTGTCTCTTTTCTACCTTGACGTTAAAATGCAGTGGCCTCAGCAACAGGCTGAAATGCCATTAGCAGTCCCATAAGCACAGGGGACAAACCAGACAAAGAGATGGACAATGTCTCTTTATTCACAAATGTTAACATGTTCAGATTTAAATTAAGGGGCTCACGTTAAAGCTTCCTGTGTGTTTGCCATCTGACTCTGAGTGGGTCTGAACTACTCCAGAGATTTCAGAAAGTAACTTCGGAGCTAGTGTGGCCATTACAGGTTGATCTCACTGAATTTTAGGAAAGGAGGTGAAATGGCTCTCACAAAGTACTACTGCCCCTTTAACAAGTAGATGAGTCCATTGTGGAGAGAGTCAAGATGCTCCTGTCGTTGGTATAGAAAGGATCCGATGCACTCCATGATCTAAAGTAACAATAAGAAAAAAGTTTGGCTCACCAGAACCTATGTTTCAATTGAGAAAAAAATTACTTTCTAAAACTTAGGACCAAAATGCAAATTGAGTTTGAAATAATTACTGATTGATTCATTTTTAGATGTTGAAGAGAAGTTCTTTATACTAGTATTGAGTGCTCAAATATTCTATTTATATTATACAAAAACTCAGGGAAAATAATGCTCTAGTCATCATATAAAAATATTAGCCAAAATTCAGACATTCATTAGCATTAAAATAATTTTTATATGTAGTAAAGCATAAGCTGCTTTTAAAATCTTAGTAATTTAATAAGAAATAAGTATATGAAGAGTTGTGCACATTCCATTTTACTAAAAAGGTAAATTTACGAATAAAAATCCCACTTACCAAAAATTTTGGAATGGAATTTTACTATGTTCATATTATCGTTCATTTCTTTTTAGCTATAAATTCTATTCTAAAGATTTGAGCATAATTAGCTTGAATGTAGCAAATGGTTTATTTATATCAAAGACACCTGTGGGTCACTAGTTTTCACTTAACTAAGATCCTCTACTGGGCTGGAAAAGTCAACCGTTGTCTGAATGGTAAGGCCCTTCAGCAATTCGTTACATAACACTTTATTTGCAGCTGTAAACTTAAATTAGCTTGAGTTAATTTAAGCTAAAATAACTCAAGGCTGTATGTAGTGTGCCATGCTTAAAATAGACTAACCTAGTTCAAGGACAACATTAGGATTATCCAGTGAAAGGTGGCTTTCTTGTGAGACTAAAACCATTTAACAATAAAAACATTTAACGTAACTTTTGCAAGGGTTTGCACAACCCTTTACCCTTTAGTAAAGATGCAAAACATCTTTACTAAATAGAGATGTAGAGGAAGAGACCAACATTTAAAATGGTCCCAATTCACCTTTATGAAATATCCTTTTTTTCCCCCAGAGACTCTAAGTTGGCATGTAGTTCAAGTTTCAATCAATTATTACGTGAGCACAAACAAAACGAAGTTTAGAATTTTGAGGCTTCACAAAATTGGCAAACAGAAAAACAAATAGCAACTATTCCAGTTCTCGGATTTTTACTTGTTTTCAGAAAAGTTTGAATAACATCTACCTTAGTTTAAGGAAGGCCTGTTCACTACTGTCTCTCTAACATCTAGAACTGTGTCTAGCACATATTAGGCACATAACATTTGCAGAAAAATGATTAAAATGAGAATATAGAAATTTCTTAAAGAGTAGGTATGGGGAGAAGTATGTTTTTAACTGTAACTTTTAACATAACTATCAATACCTTAATTATGTGGAGTCAAATGTCCAATTCCCAACTGCCAATATTTTATCTTAGTTTTTCTTCTTTCCAACCATTGCTTACACAGAAGAATCTTATTACGTAAGGTTTCCCTCATTTTTTATCTTTTCAAAGTGCACATGTACATTCATGTTAAATACCATTTTTGACAGAACATTCAACACGTGAATGACACATTATTAATTCCTTTCTACTTAAATAGCTTTCAGTAGGGCAATAGTAACATACACACAGTAAATCATTTATTGCTGAAATACAGCTCTTCAAGGTACAGCATGGCACATCCATAGCACCAAGATGTTCCCTTTGAAACTGAGCTGGCAATAGGGATATTCCTTTACCAACATCAATTAATAAAATGCAAGTAGAATTTTTGTGCCTGGATAGAAAAAATTTAGTAAGCAAAGAAATCTGTCATATAAAAAATACTAGTTATATTTTTAAAGTGAAGCCTATAACTCTCATGTTTAATATATCAATGGAACAAACATCTGAGGGCTTCGATGTTGTGTAACGGCAGTCTCAGCTTTACCTTATCTTTTAATTAGACATCAAAGAGAAATGCAGAATACAGGTTGCTCCAAAGTCAAAATAGAAATGCCAAACACATTTCACAAATATGTGCAAAAAACAAAAACCAGACTCTACACATCCAAAGAACTTTTACTGTTATGTGTTAAACGTTATGTTAATGGATCTACGGCAATTTTCATAAAGCCCTTTGAAAAGCACCACGTAGCTCTGTGTATTGTATGACTTTGTCCTCTAGAAAAAAATTAACCAATCTGAAAAGACTGTTAGATTACTTATCTGAGGAAAAAGGGAGAAAATAATAGTAACTAGTAATGTAAGCTGAGACGCTGGACAAAACTGAAAAGGCTATATTTTTAGTCTGTCAAATATGATATTAATTACTAAGTTAAACATTTTATTATGAAAATTTTAAAAATCTCAGAAAAGAATAAAATATGATTTTAAGTGAAAAGAAGTATGGATGATAATAATCACCTTCAAGAGAACATGTCAATATAGATTCAGTAACACCTGGGCAGGTTCAAAGGGGTAACTTATAATAAATATGGCGATGCAAGAATAATAGGGGAACATTACCCACATAAGTGATCTCAAGACAATGGATATAATGTATAAAGCAGAAAATTCTGCTGGCTTATTACTCTTGTTGGCTTGTTTTAATTTTAGTTTTTTAAAATCATTAACAAAAAAGTACATTGTCATTAAAGGGAAATTTCTGTCAAAGTGGAAATGTAAAAATTCCTATTGTATATTAGTCTAACTTCCATCTTGGTTCTATGTAATAAAGCTGTGTTACTAGGTAAGTAATATTATAAATGAAGTCCTTTTGAACTTCCTTTAGGAAACTAACTGGCCTCGGTACATGACAGAGAGCTACATTTTTAATATAATATGGAAGTCATAAAAAAGTTCCAGTAGATTTAATTGCTCAAGGTAATCCTTTCATATGGAATGAAATTACTACAAAATGGCATCACAGCATTACAGGAATATTTTAGATCACATGTTATTACCAAATTGGAAAAAATGGAGATTGAAATCAAAGACATTAACATAAGAAAGCTATTTGTAAATTTGATTGTACCATAAAGACATGGCCATCGCTAAAGATAATGTGAGAACTACCAAATTCACCAGTAAAAGTTACCTGAATTTTATCAGAGATGAATGATATCATATTCATCATTTTTTAAAAACAAAAAGCTAACCAAATATCACAAATTCTTCTGTTCATAGGTAAGAGGTAGTGCCTCCTCCGCCCATACAGCCTGCTCCTGGTTACTCCCCACCTCTCCATGCCATGGCACTGGGGACACTGTAAGGCCCCACCCTCCCTGCCCGCCTGCAGCCCTTCCTGCATGGCAGTGCGCTGCTGCTCTGATTCTGAAAATATGATATCATTCACCTAAGCAACACCACATGTAGAAAAAGCTGTTTTTACTCCCTAACATCCCCTAAATAATGATATGCCTATTGAAGAAATAAATCCATTTCACTTTTAAATGGATTTTAAATGGCATTTAGCAAAAAGTGGTGTTTTTTGGTTATGATCTACAAAAGCAAGCACTGCAACAGATCTAACTCAGGAAACGGGTTTGAGAGCAGACAGAAATGCTGCCTCTTCTTACCCATCCTTTCAAGGGCCTGCTCTAACTTATAAATGCTTTTAATTAGACAATAGGTACCAGGCAAAAAAACTTAGAAATCGTAACTCATTTCATAGCTTCATTATAGACATAACAAGGGGTACAGGAGTAGAAATACAGCCTTTTGTATTTACAAACACTTGAAGTTTCAAATAACTGACTAGGAAATACACACGAAGAGTAAGAAACTTTTTGACTTCATTATTATGCAGAGATTTCGTAAAGACAAAAACAAAGAAAAAGCAAGATAAAAACTGTTAATATAGGTGTAATTGAAATAAAAGAAAGTTATGTAAACCAAGGAAGAGTACCATATACATATTCCTATTCACCACATTTTAGAAAAATTATGGAACAAAATTTTGTGTTCATTAGATGAAAAGTCTCTTCAAAGGTGCTTTCTCTTCCTTTGTGAGTGAAAGAACCCTTTAACCCAAAGCCACAAAGTGAAATCTACCACCAAAGAGTGCTAATAAATAACAGACCTCCTGCTACAGTTGGTAAAACCTGCTGCCGATGTATTAGATATCTAGAGCTGCAGATTCATCCTGTTCCAGTTACAGGACACTCATTTGCAGCAAAGGCTACTTAGAGAAATTTCACACCTGCTGATGTGGGTCGGACTACATCTTCCTATAACTCGTTCCAGCATTCTTCCAACAGACGTGCATGCTGTTTCTCCTGGGAAACAGCACATGGAGTCCAAGCACCTGATACCTGCATTTGTTTCAGTAAGCTGGAAGGGTTGAAGCAGAAAAAAAGCTAGTTATTTATAGATATGGACTTCTAAAAGCATTAAAAAATTATACTAAGCACTTTAAAATGAAAAGTAATGTGTACCAATTTATATGTTTTTCTATAATACAGGAATATGTATAAAAGGCTTTAATTTACTAGAATAACATTTAAAAGCCTTGTGTCCTAAATGAGAGGTCTAGGAAAATATATAATAACAAGTAGCTGGACATTATTAAAATCTGTAAAGACAGGCTTTTAATATCTTATTTTAATAACTTATTTTGGTCAAAATGATTTATGTCAATCACTCAGAAATTTAATAAATTCTAATTCTTCACATAGTTTTCCTTTAGGTGAAATACTTCTGCAATTTCACTTAAAATGTCTAGCCATGGAGACAAGTAAGAGTACTTGAAAGACTGGGAAGTAAGAGCGGGCAGGACCTAATCCCAACCTTCACTAACATACACGTAACACAACAATAGCAGCAACAGTAACAAACGCTTTGTGTAGTGTTTACTATGTGCCAGGTTCTAAGCACTCTACATCATATATCCACTCCGTAATGGTTTTTGAAAAAAGCATCGTTTACCTTAAAATAGTAAACAAGTATTAACTATGTTAATTAAATGGTAACTATGCCCATAATCAGCTTATCCTGCCTTTTAACAATAAAACTGATGGCACATGGATTAAAATTTATTAAACAAGCAAATAAGCAATAATATTATGATTTGAAATTGAACTTTCTGAATGTATACAAGATTTATATCAATTCAGAAATAAACGAATAAAGATATCTAAATTCCATACTACTGACAATTTCAATTGTGCTAAAATGAAGGAGGGAAATGGTATGACCATGGAGCTCAATGAATCCCAACCCTGGTTTTGCTAGTCAAGGGTGCTCCTAAATTTCTCAAGGGCTGTTTAAAAAAAAAATCTTATTTTAATTCACTTTCCTTTATACATATAGCATTATATATAACAAATCTTTTGAAGATATAGAAGAAAGAAAACAATAAAATTAAACTGACTGGAGGGCTGCACCTCCATGAAGGTTGGGAATCACCATGTGCTGGGTGTAGGCATGGCAACAGAGGACACGTGCAGAGACGCTCACAATGAACAGAAGAGATGGATGTGGTGGAACAAAAATAATCTGGGATTCTGAACATCAACAATTAGTGATGTTCTGCAAGGTCCATGCTCAGAGTGACAACAGAACACAGTTCCTGTTTGGCAAGTGCCTGATTGCTCTAATATCCTAGGATCTGCTAAACACTGAGAAAAAGCCAAACTTTACTGTTTTTTTTTTTTTTTTTTTTAGGTCTGTTTAGGGCACTGTTTCTTAAACTGTGTTTCATGAGATGTTTATAGACATCTCATGAAACAAAGTTTCTGTGGCCAATCAAATCTGGGAAATACTAATTTAGTGAAGTTCTAAAAACAGATTTTTTTTTTCTTGAGACAGTCTTGCTTTGTTACCTAGGCTGCAGTGTGGTGGCAGCATCCTGACCTCAAGTGATCATCCTGCTTCAGCCTCCCAAATAGCTGGGACTACAGGTGTGTACCACTGTGCCCAGCTAACTTTTTCTAGTTTTAGTAGGAATGGGGGTCTCCCTGCTCCTCAGGCTGGTCTCCAACTCCACAGACCACAGCAATCCACCTGCCTTTACATGTCAGAGTGCTAGGATTACAGGTGTGAGTCACCAGACATGGTCCTAAATAGTCAGGACAAATGGTCAGTCTCTGTGGGGGACGCTTAAGATATATTCTCCCACTCCTTTTCTCAATGAACCCTCTCCCCACTAACCCCTCAGCCAGAAGACATTAATCAACACTAGAAGAAATAGTTGGAGAAATTCAGATTTTAGTACAGAATTTCTTCAGTTTGCTCATTTCCTTTTTGGGTCTTTGGGCTCTGATTGATTGCTACAATACCTCCTTTGCAGCAACCAAGACTCTTATCATTGCTGCCTACTCAAAGGACAAAGTCTAACACCCCAAGACATCTTGAGGGCACACTACTCCCTGACCCAGGCTGCCTTTCCTACTCTACTCCCTAGTGTTCCTGTGTAGACCCCACTGCAGCCAACTGGGCAGTTTTCGCTGCCAGTGGGCATGTGTCGGGGCCTGCTGCCAATTAGGGTCAGAATGCTGAACCCTAAACCAAAGTTCCATTTACACTCCATTATCTTCATGAAACTGCCCTTACCTCTCCAACTATGAGTAATCTCTTTCTCTCTGGATTCTATTCTACTGCATGTCTGTATCACTTAAATGGCACATACACTTAAAATTCAATATTGAGCAAGGTACTGGGCCAGTTTCCATAGGGGATAGCAACCCTGCCCTCATGCTAGCGAGTGAAAGGTAAAGAAGGATGTGTCAGAGAAGACGGGTCAGGAACCCACGCTGACGGTGCTGGATTAATAGAATGCTTACTGCACGTGTGCAAGCTACTCTGTTAGATGCTTTTCATGGACACTCTCATTTAACTTGCAGCAGGTCTTTGGAATGGGAACCATAATCATCCCCATTTTATAGATGAGGAAACAAAGAGGTGAACAATCTGTCCAAGGTCACTACTCAAGCAAGGCTGAACCTTGGTTTCTTTGATTCCCTTGCCTTCTTCAACTCTGCCCACGAGGCCGACTGCTGAGACAATAGGCAGAGCTCAAACCCAGTTGTTGGTGGTACTGGTGGGAAGGCGTGAAAGATTTGATGAAAAAGAATTAGAATACATCTTTAGGGATGAGGGCATTTCAGCAACTGGTGATGGGGGAGAAAGAGCACACCAGGCTGAGTGAAAGAAATGAGTAACTATATGTGCACAGGGGTGTGCTGTGTATTCAGACCAAACTTAACCTAAGTAAAGGGTAGTGTGATCCATGGATCAATGTCAATCTATAAATGCTTTGTTACTGGCCCATGAAGAAATGGCCCATGAATTTCTGGTCTGTGAGAGTAAAAAAATCCCATAGCAATTTGATAGAATGCTTTTATGACTGGTAAATCTAATACTAATTTTAAAATTGAGGCTTATTTTATATACCTCTTAAATTTCATTCCTTAGTAATTCATTTTTATCATGTTTTGAAAAGTTTTGGTCCATGATGGACTGGAAATTAAAAACAAGATTACAAAACAAGTCACATTAATTTGGGGAGCACTGAACTAGACCAGAAATTGCGAGAATGCATCTTGTCTCACGCATCTTAGTTTAACCACATGTGCTTTGCCCAAAGCTGGTGCCCACTCAACTGACAAGAGACCCACTGAAGATGACATCTAGAAGGTCAGCAGCATGGGGGTCCACAGACACGCAGGCCACTGGTTAGGTTTGGGTCTGATCTTAAGGAACTACCTTGCTTTGCATTCATCATCATTCACTTTTAAACCTAAGGACAGGTATTAAAATACAGACAACCCCAAAGAGAAAAGAAACATCTTTTCAAAAATATTCATCATCATGTCAAAAATATTATAAAGAAATGATCTCTTCAGATCACCATTCAAATTAAACAAAATATATTTCCTTTTTTCTCTAAAGAGGAAAAACTCCAACTACTTTGAAAATACTGAATGGTGGTCAACTGGGTTTCTGTGAAGCCATCTACAGAAAATGCTGTGCTGTTCTTAGCGAATCTCCAAGCTCTGCTGCTTTCTCACACCTTTGATCCCAATCCTCAGGGACCGGGAGCTGACCCAGACTACCCCGGCCACAGCTGCCAGTGTAACTGGGGGGTGGGAATGGAGTGGAGCATTTGGATATCACTTCATTCAAAGTATGGACAGGGCGTCATTACATTTTGGAGGGGACTACTTATAAGTATTAGAAAAAAAAAAAAAGCACAGTAACAGGACTGACACCCTATCTGGGGGCACTGTGAAATACTCTGCTTTCCACCACACTTGCTTTCCAGGAACAACCACATAATTTAGTGTTAGGCTGCTTAGCAAAACAACTATGTACATTCAACGTGGCTAATAAAAATGTTCACCTCTACAGAACTTGCATTAGGAAATGAATTCTGGCTCATTGCTCTTACTTCCATTATTTTCTTATCAATGATGGTGAACACTTAGAAGTTTCTCTTACTGCTTACATCAAAAATCTTCCTTAAATCTTATGTTAAAAAGTTACCTTATTTTCTAATATTTGTTTTACCCATGCCTATAACATTCTATCAAGTCAAATTCATTTTTAAACATTTAGTTAAGAACTGTCAAACCATTAGCCATATTAGGTGTTTGCCCTTAAAATTGTCTTAACTGATTAATCTATTTTTTAGACAAAGGGTCTCTCTCTGTTGCTCAGGCAATAGTGCAGTAGCAATGGGAAGTCTGAGGGGGGAGGAGCAATATAGCTCACTGCAACCTTGAACTCCTGAGCTCAAGCTATCCTCCCCCCTCAGACTTCCCAGTAGCTAGGACTACAGGCATGTGCCACTATGCCAGCTAATTTTTAAAATTTTTTGTAGAGACAGAGTCTCTCATTACATTGGCAGGATGGTCTTGAATAGCCACCTCAGTGCTGGGATTTCAGGATGAACCACTGTGCCTGGTCTAAAAATTATTTTATATATTGGATAAACAGTGAGCACCTTGCATAACCTTAAAGAAGGTATCAGGAAAGAAGACTTCAACAATAATTCTGAACAAAAACTAAAACAGGTTTGTGTTTAAGAAACAGTTTTTCTTTTTAATGTGAAATCAGAAGTCATCAAGTATTACTGATCCCCAAATCTGGTTAGGAATCATGAAATTCCTAAAACAAGTCTCCATCTCATCATTTAGAACTGAAATGGAGGTAGACATTTAGTGATTAGTAACTGGCAAATCTTACTCAAGGCCTGTTTCTCCAAAATCTGCTTCAAGCTCACATTCACTCCTCTAAACTTCCTGCCCTCTTCCTTTCCCCCTAAGGAAAATAAACAACAATTTTGATGGATAGTTTAAAATATTTTCATACTGTTTTTTAAAAATTTCCCAAGAAGAGATGCTTTCTGACTGTGCTGCTTGTATTAAATAAAAAAGTAAGAATACAGTAAGAATTGTATTTATTAGGTAAGCTTACTTAGATAATTTGGCCTATTTCTAGTTTTTGTTTTAATAATATACTTATTTGGTTACAAAAATAACAATATATGATGAGTTTGTAGTTCACATGAGGAAGAATATCAGTATCTGTGAAAAATGATAAAATCCCCAAATTTAATGCAGAGGGTAAATTAATGTCACAGGGTATAAAGGAAGAAAACTCATGTATCATCCTTTTGCAAGTTAACCACAATAAGGCCTCTGTTATTTAATAAGAGTGTTCTAAGGTTTATCACAGTTCAATTTATAATCACCAAAATGTGGAAACAGCCTAAACACCCACCAATCCAGGAATGGATTAACAAGATGTGGTATATGTACACCATGGAATACTATTCAGTCATTAAAAAAGACAGACACTTTACATCTTTTGTATTAACCCGGATGGAGCTGGAAAACATTCTTAGTAAAGCATCATAAGAATGGAGAAGTAAGAATTGAATCATGAACTCAATTCTGATATGAGGACAATTAATGACCTAGTACATAGTGGAGGTTAGGGGGAGGAGAGAGAAGAGAAAAAGGAGGAGGAGAGGGGGGTGGAATTACAGTGTGTGACACACCTTTTGGGGGTGTGACGCACCTTTTGGGGGTGGGACACAATTATAAGAGGGACTTTACTTAACAAATACAATCAATGTAACCTGTTTTTTTGGTACCCTCAATGAATCTCCAACAACAAAAAATAGAGTATTCTAAGAACCCAACTTTCAACTATACCATAGATTTTAATAAACATATTAAAACAAAACAGTACCATATTCATGTCTTATGAAATATGTAAGTGAACTTGACCCTCTGGGGAACTTTTGTCATAGAGGATGTAATTTTATGATTTTAGCATGTCAAGCTCAAGTTGATTATGTGCTTTGTAGACTACCCAGGACACAACCTAAACCTGGCCACTGCCTGCTTTTTAACTAGTAAGCTCTTCACATGAGCTTTCCTTGGAACTCAATCAGGGCATATTAAAAACCGAAACATCTTTTTACAGCAAAGCACAATGTAAGATAAATATAATGTAAAAATAATCATATAAAGCATACCAAAACAAAATAAAAATTCAGAATTCTTTTCAATTGTTAAATAACAGAGTTAATTTTCCATTTAGGGCAATTAACTAAATGAATCTAAATTTAAAAATGTCATATAGATAATAATTCATATTCTTCAAATTATTATTCTGATCCCTAGTGTTTTTGTTTTAAAGTTTCACCATTTGCTTATCTCAGATGAGACAACAGCATTTTCTTGACCAGTAATTATAATAAACAAAATGGCAATTAGTTCAAGTAAAATACAATTTTAGTGGTAGGAACTTTTGTCCTCCACAATTGCTAGTAATGAAAATATTTGTATATCCCTAAGAGGTTGTTAGGGTTTATTCCTCAAGAAGGGAATAAATCAAGCCCTCATCAGTTCATTTTTTTTTTTTTATTAAAAAGATACAACTATGAAAATTTATTAACGTAAGAATGGACAGTTTACTGACTCAGTAAGCACTCACTCATTTGATCACTCAACTTAAGAGGTAGGCTTACATACGTAATTCAGTATCTAACTACATTAACATGTGTAAAATGATATACAACACATCTTCCTGGGGAAAAATGATTTCAGAAATAATAGAAATAGCATGACATTTTCAAAAGGAGAAGTGAAAAGAAATAATTTCACAATAGATTGTGAGAATACCTTTCCGGGTTAGAATTAAACGTAAAGTTTGGTTTACCATTGTGAGTCTAAAGAAAGACTAATAAAATTTCAGAGACGGACATATGAAAAATGTAAAGACCACAAAAAAGAAAAACAAGAAAACCAAAACAACACATGAGAAACAGTGAAGGCATTAGTAAAGTAGAAATGGAAATGTCAAGTCAGTTCTCCCATGACATGCCCCAAGCGTGAGAACTTGGCGGATGAGTCCCCAGGAAGGTCCAGCGCAGTACTACCTAGTGCACGCAACAACTGTCCTGCTGGCTGCAAGCCTCAGCTAGCAGGTGCCTACTGTCCTCCCCTCTGTGCTGGCTTTCAGCAAATTCATATGCTGAGCTGACTGAACCCTTATCTTCTTCCATCTGGAAGGACAGAAAAGCAACAAGTCTCATATTACAGAATGATACTCTTCGCCATATATACGTTTAAAATTAAAACAAATTGGGGTCCACAGTCTGTGAGGCACAAATGAATGTTCACACAATGGCACATTTACTGTCACAAAAGAGGGCTACAGGAGCTTCTAAAGGGAAACACGAAGCATACAAAACAAAGCTGCGATATTTCAGTGCACAGAGCTAGTATAAGCATACAGTACAGCTGAGTTAAAACCATGTTTCCTTCAATACAATTCAATTTCTTCTATTAAATTCATTGCTACCAAGATTTAGGGTTCTTATTGCAATGGTATTTCTAATTTCTCACCTCTCATCTCCGGTTCTCAGAAGACTTCTCTACTCTAATTGGGCTTCAGCAGACTAGAATGATCACATGCCTTACAAATGTATGTGTAATGGATTTGACTTGATTTATTTAACAAAATAAATTTGATACTTAATTTGAAATGTATTTTTGATGAGGGTCAAATAATTTATATAAACTTCAGTTCTTTGTTTTTTCTATATTTGTATTAAAGATCTTTTGAGAAAGTTTAAAAACTGTACCATGGCCAGTTTTAACTTTTCTTAAATCATGAAAATGTCCTTAATAAATCAATAAATTTGCCTCATCTGTATGTGTTTTTCCAGTCTTAGGGCTGAACAACAATTATTTCTATATAAAAAGCTCTGGTGAATCTCTACATAAATAAAAGAATAAGCAGTAGAATTCCTTGGTTTCAAAAGTATAGTAAGTTGATAAGAAGATAGGTTATTAAATTTTCCTATAATGGGAGGGAGAAATACACAAAATGAACTTTCCTTTATTCAAAAGCAAATTGTTAACAGTTTTATGTTAATGTTTCTTAAGATGTGCTAAAGATTTGAAAGTGCTTAAAGATATCTGATATCCCCACAATCTCCCTCTCTATCACAAGAGTGAAGAGCTAAGCTATCAGAGATCACACTGATGCGGTACTATTCACTGAGTTTGAAAACAAGATGTATTCAAATGCACAGGCTGCACCAGTACATGCATCACCAATGGTCACTCACTGCTCATTCTGAGTAACAGTTACTTCTACCTGGCTATTGGTGGAGCATAATATTTCTCCTTTTTGTTTTCTAGATGCTGATAGTAAGTAAACAGACCATAGGATGTAAAATGATAATTTAGTAGGTGGAAAACCTGGTGGAAAACCTGGAGTTTCAGAAAGGTGAACAGACGTGGTTAGAGCCCACTGCAGCAGCACCAGTGTGGCACTGGTGTTCAGACCTCCACTTCCTCAGCAGTGCACCACCTGATTGGAGAGGGTCTTGCAGAAAGACCATCTCACCAATATCCTGCTCTCGCTGTGATCTTCTCACATGAATGTTAAGGCTTACTTCTTTATTATAGTAATCTGGAGTCCGGGATCTCATTGATCATGATTTCCTTTCCCCTTTCATTTAAAGTCTAGTATTGCTAGCCGGGCATGGTGGCTCACACCTGTACTTCTAGCACTCTGGGAGGCCAAGGTGGGTGGATTGCCCTGAGCTCAGAGGTTCAAGACCAGCCTGAGGCAGAGTGAGATGCCTGTTTCTTAAAAAAAAAAAAAAAAAAAAGTCTAGTATTGCTCAAAAAATGTGGCTTCATTTAAGCCAACATATGTGAAAATATGATTTCATAAAAATATGACTATTCACAATGCAAAAGTTACCTTTACTTGAGAAAAGAGTTGGCCAGAGTGTTCTTTAAAATAATGAGCTCTTGTACTGCCTTAGAGTTAAATAATTCGATGTTCAAAAATATAGTAGAAACACAGTTTTTAGAAAATCACCTACCAATGTAACTGTGATATTCATTTGTATATTAATGTATAATTATACCTTTGCTATTAAAAGCAGAATGTTTAGGTAAAGTTAAAGCTAATACTAATGCAGAATCTGAAACATTTGATAAAACTTTAAAACAGGTAAATATTACAAACTCATAGAGTTCCATAAAAAGTTATTAAAATGGGGCTCTGTCGAAGCCATTCACTTGATCAAATAAACATAGAACGGCAAGAAACCTTGAGAATAAAAAAACTTTTTCAAATACCTAAGAAAGAATACATTGTATTGTATTGATAGGGTAAGAAACTGAAAAGTGTTAAAACTAAAAAAACTTTAGTTATATTACCTTTCCCCCTCAAACCATATTGAAGTTAATACATGTTTTGGGGATCTTGATATCAAAAGTTCTAGAATCTAAGTTTTCAATCCTTTCCATCAAAAGACATGTCTAAACTACCAGTTATTTTTTGCAGAAAATAAAAAATGAATCTGTCTGTGGAGATAAAGGTATACAGAAGACATAAAGACACAACGTTCAATTTATAGATGCACTAACTAGTAGCAAAGGTACGAAATGTTTCAGCAGCCTTACAGCGTACAAACACAAATATGCACATGTACGTACAACATGGATTAAGGCAAGATAAAAAAAGGGCAACTCTCACTTCCAAGTAACTACAACTTAAAACTTAAATTTTATGATGAATATTTGTAGCTTTAATTACTCAACATGCAAGAGCATTCTTAAATATGAAAATGACAAGCAGAAGCATTAGAATTGTGCTAGAAAAGATTGTCATGGTGTAAAAATATATAATAAGGTATACATCTCTGTCCTGTTATCATGCTGAATTTTCATCTGAGTTTTTTTCTCAAAGAACAAATGGATATATTTTTTAGGTTTCAACAAACATTAATAAAGGTCAAATTAGCCAGAGACAGAGCTATGCTAACAAAAACGTCCCACTCTTCATTCATGCCTCTGCCCATCTTTCAGATAGTGTTCAATTGACCCTTAGCATGCAGAAGAGGTAATGAGACTCTGCTCCGCCTACTCTACCTAAGTTTGCTCAGCTGATTCCTGGCCCTCGACAATGGCTGCAGTGCGATGAACTCGTCACTTAAAGCGACTGTGTTGGAGTACATCTATAAGTGGACAGAAAAGGGATGGGACACACGACAAGTCAGTGAGCTGTATTTATCACCTAAGAGACAGACACAGGACAAGTTTCGTAAATACATCTGTTCCTACATGAGTAAGAAATATACAAAATACACATATATGATTGACAAAGGTAGAGCTGTTGGTTTTGCCACTAAAGAATTAATTCTTGGCTCCACACCTGTAGCTCAAGCGGCTAAGGCATCAGCCACATACAACATAGCTGGTGGGTTCAAATCCAGCCCGGGCCTGCCAAACAACAATGATAACTACAACCAAAAAATAGCCAGGCATTGTGGTGGGCACCTGTTGTCCCAGCTACTTGGGAGGCTGAGGCAAGAGAATCGCATAAGCCCAGGAGTTTGCTTTGCTATGAGCTGTGATTGCCACAGCACTAACCAGGGTGACAGCTGAGGCTCTGTATCAAAATAATAATAATAATAAAAAAATAAAAGAATGTATTCTTTACGCTTAATTCCACATTCTTATTCTGGAGAAAAACACAGCTCAGAATCAACACTGCCATCTCTTCTTCTGAAGTGCTCTTTCTTGCTCTTTCTGGTAAACAGCAAGTAGCTGATAAGTTTCTAGTCATTTCCCCATCATTTGAAGTCAAAGTGATGGGATAAAGCTGAAATAATAAGGATTCCTGCCTATATCAAAGGAATAATGTCACATAAGGGATTCAAATGACTATTTGAATACTATACTATTTCAGTAAAAACAAAACCAACAACAAAAAACCACCTTAGAAGTCTAGAGATCTCCTGTGAAAGTGGAGACTTCCTTCTTGGATTAGACCACTTAGAACAAATAGTTGTCATTTAGAAATGAATTTGGTGAGCCAAAAAGGAAGATTATAATGGCTTTCACACATAGATGAAATGACTGATTTACTGTACATTCCTTCTTTTTTTTTTTTTTTTTGAGACAGAGTCTCAAGCTGTCCCCCGGGTAAAGTGCTTTGATGTCACTGCTCACAGCAACCTCAAACTCTTGGGCTTAAGCGATTCTCTTGCCTCAGTCTCCCAAGTAGCTGGGACTACAGGCGCCCGCCACAACATCTGGCTATTTTTTTGTTGCAGCCGTCATTGTTGTTTGGTGGGTCCGGGCTGGATTTGAACCCGCCAGCTCAGGTTTTTGTGGCTGGAGCCTTAGCTGCTTGAGCCACAGGCGCCCAGCCTGGAAGGGCTTACTTTAAGGTATCAGATATTTCCTATGTAAAAATAACAAGAATATAATATGTCATTGTAGCATTAAGAAATCTCTATGAAATGACTTCAATAAGTTTTTCAATTCTCTGTCTATAGTAGAATTTCTAAGGATAAATAGAAATAAATTTGATTACAGGCTGAATATCTCTAATCTGAAAATCCCAAATGCTTCAAAATCCAAAATTTTTTGAGTAGGAACGTGATGTTGAAAGAAAATGCTCATTGGAGCATTTCAGATTTTGCATTAGGGATGCTGAACAAGTACAATGTAAATATTCCAAAATAAAAACAAAAAAAATTCTAAAATCTGAAATGATCATTTTGGATAAGTGATAGTCAATCTGGTGGCACCTATAGCTCAGTGGGTAGGGCACTGGCCACACTGAGGCTGGCAGGTTCGAATCCGGCCTGGGCCAGCTAAAATCAACAATGCCAACTGCAACGGAAAAAGAGCTCAGTGTTGTGGCAGGCACCTGTAGTCCCAGCTACTTGGGAGGCTGAGGCAAGAGAATCACTTAAGCCCAAGAGTTTGAGGTTGCTGTGAGCTATGATGCCACAGCACTCTACTGAGGGAGACATAGGGGGATTCTGTCTCAAAAAAAAAAAAAAAAAAAAGTGATAGTCAATCTCTTTACTTCTATAAAGAACTGAGTTTTAAAAATGATGCGATTCATATATTTTGGTGAAATACAAATGAATGTATCTCCAGAGGGGGAGACATACTAATTTCCATAAAGATAATGGCTGATGTATAAAAAAGAATGATTTTATTATAAACATTTATTATAAACAGTAAGACAGGCAAAGCTTTTTTTTTTTTTTTTTTTTTTTTTTAGAAATAGCCTCAAGCTGTCACCCTGGTTAGTGCTGTGGCATTACAGCTCACAGCAACCTCAAATTCCTAGGCTTAAGCGATTCTCTTGCCTTAGCCTCCCAAGTAGCTGAGACTATAGGCACTTGCCACAATGCTGGGCTATTTTTAGAGATAAAGTCTCGCTCTGGCTCAGGCTGCTCTAGAACCTGTGAGCTCAGGCAATCCATCCACTTCAGTCTCCCAAGTGCTGGGATTACAGGTGTGAGTCACTGTGCCTGGCCAGGCAAACCTTTCTGATTTATATTTAAGTAATATATTGCATAGTGAAAAATTCTGTCCATACTGATAGAAATATATGCATAGGCAGACAAAGTAATCAGATTTGCAAGTTTTTTTAGCCCCATTTAGGGATCACTATCACGGAACAACATTTTCTTTCTTTCTTTCTTTTTTTTGAGACAGAGTCTCACTATGTTGGTCAGCGTCAGTAGAGTGCTGTAATATCACAGCTCACAGCAACCTCCAACTCTTGGGCTTAAGCGATTCTCTTGCCTCAGCCTCCCAAGTAGCTGGGACTACAGGTGCCCGCCACAACACCCAGCTGTTTTTAGAGACTAGGTCTCGCTCTGGCTCAGGCTGATCTCGAACCCGTGAGCTCAGGCAATTTACCTGCCTCAGCCTCCCAAGTGCTGGAATTGCAGGCATTAGCCACTGCCAAACTGCAACAACAACAAAAAAATAGCTGGGTATTGTGGCAGGCGCCTGTAGTCCCAGCTACTCGAGAGGCTAAGGCAAGAGAATCGCCTAAGCCCAGGAGCTAGAGGTTGCTGTGAGCTGCTATGTCACAGCACTCTACCAAGGGGAACAAATGAAACTCTGTCTCTTAAAAAAAAAGTATATACACTTTTTTGTACATTCTGTATATTAATATCTAGTTTAAATGTTTCAATCTCTTCACCCCTTTGAATCTTCTCTAATTTATTCTATCACCAGGGAATCTGGTGGTAAGAGAATTCATTTTCCCTAATAAATACCACGTACTTAGCAACTAATTTCAACTAATTTCTCCTCCTTTTTTTTTTTTTTTTTTTTAGACAGAGTCTCACTATTTCGCTCTCGGTAGAGTGCTATAGCGTCACAGCTCACAGCAACCTCAAACTCCTGGGCTTAAGCAATTCTCTTGCCTCAGCCTCCCAGATAGCTGGGACTACAGGTGCCCACCACGATGCCTGGCTATTTTTTGGTTGTAGTTGTTTAGTTATTGTTTAGCAGGCCTGGGCTGGGTTCAAACCTGCCACCTTCGGTGTATGTGACTGGCGCTGTAACCACTGTGCTACGGGGGCTGAGCCACAGAGCAACATTTTCATCCTCATTATACTTGTAACTTTTTTTTTTTTTTTTTTAACTGAGGACCACCTGCATATAGGCCCAATTTTAGGTGCTTCACACTCACTATCTCTAACAACCCTGTAAGGTAGTAATTTTTATTCTGATTTTACAGAGGAGGAAAGTAAGGCTTAGCAAAGTGACCTGATCAAGTACATATATCATCTGTATAAATAATCAAAACTGTATTTGAATTCAGGTTTGTCAGCCTTCACAGGACTGCACTGTTTTAATACTATTAAAATGTGTATTGGCTAGGATTATCTTACCAAAGCAAATAAATGGTAAGGAAATATTGATAAGACCTATTGAAGTTAAAACCAATCCACTGTTCAGGGAGTCTAAACTCAAATCTCTAAATACTTAGGGAATACTTTTTCTATTTTTAGAATAAATACACAAATTTCTAAAATTTAAACAAACCTTGTTTGGCATGTTGCAAACATGTTGAGAAAAATCTCAACCTAAGCAGAACTACATGATTAATAAACTGAGGGTTTACTAGGGTATAAGAGGTTGATTAGAATATATTCTTGAGAGTACATACCCAATACCATGATATAGGTACAAGGACAAAGTGAGATAGATTTCAGCTCACCTACTACTCAAATACACAAAAAAGGCTCATTCAACTAAACAGCTACCAATTCTTGAGTGTCTTCTATGTGCCTGAAAATTCTTTCATTTAATCCTTACTACAAAAGTAGTGAAAGAGACATTTCTGCCATAATTTTACCAATGAGGAAACTGAAACTCTACCAAACGGTGGAGCTGATATTTGAACTGAAATCTATCAGGCCCCAAAGACAACATTCTTAAGCACTATGTAACCTACTGCCAGTATCTGCTATAGTTTCATATTTATTAATAAATGTTTAGGGAAGATATATTATTTTATGAAATTCCATTCTGTAAAAATTAATTAGGTTAAAATGTATTTCACACTCTTTTGTTGAAAATAATATAACCTTAAAAGATACTACTCAAATTCTAATGTTTCTAACTCTATCTCAATTACATATAGAATGCTGTGATATTATTTAAAAAAATATTTATTGGACATTATATGTCCATAATTATATGTCCATAATTATATGGACATAACTTGACAGTTTTATATTTAAAAAGCCAGA
The DNA here is from genome assembly GCA_963574355.1 of Loris lydekkerianus. Classification (NCBI taxonomy): domain Eukaryota; kingdom Metazoa; phylum Chordata; class Mammalia; order Primates; family Lorisidae; genus Loris; species Loris lydekkerianus. The sequence goes on from CAUYPK010117361.1 coordinate 40,935, forward strand.
GTTCTGATAATAACAATGTAATTTAAAGAACTCATACTTTACCGGTGGTCATAAAATTAATAGAAAGAACATCTTTAAAAATGTCACATTTAACAATGTTTATGTTGCAAAATACTTGTTACAGAAATATGTCATTTCCTATTTTCTAACATAAGCAAATTATAATGACAGCCATTTATCATCAAAGACCCACAACTAAAAAGACATTGAATATAAAAAGTGATTACCTGTGCCTTTTCAGTACTTGTAGGATAGAGGTGTCGGTCAAATACCTTCTTCATGATATCAAGAAGCAGACATGTAACAACCATGAGGATTATGGCAAACCAAGCAGAACCACTTGATAGAAGCTGAATAAATACGAAGTACATATTCTGGGAGCTCAAGAATGGCCTGCAAATTAAGACACTGGGCTTAGTAAAGGTAGAAACTAAATGCTTAAATCAGGACATCCTATTAACATAATGTATTTGATAGTAACAATTAAGAACATAAGGATTTATGTTCAAAATAAAAATCACTATAATAACTAATAAAACAAAATAGACTTTAAATATTAAAAACAAAATATAAGGTTTTTTTTTGTTTTTTTGAGGCAGAGTCTCACTTTGTTGCCCTTAGTACAGTGCCACGGCTTCTGAGCTCACAGCAAGCTCAAAGTCTTGGGCTCAAGGGGTCCTCTTGCCTGTTTTTCATTTTTAGTAGAGATGGGATCTCACTTTTACTCAGACTCGGTAAGTTTTTATTAAAAGAAAAGTAGCAGGCAATTGACTAATAACCCTATCTTGGTGGTAGGATACCATAAGAATAAGGTAGTAATCCAGACTTAAGAGATCAGAAAAAGAAAGAAAAAGTATGTAAAATATTATCATGTGAGTGGTTAAAAGACTGATTACCTAAATCTTAGGATGAAAGCTTTATTCAAAGACTCTTCTTTTAAAACATATTTTAAAATAAATGCACTCACAAATACTAGTTTTACATGGTAATAAGTATTGCAAAGATGTTCCTTTTGAGTTTTGTATATATCAGTTCAAGGGACTATGGAGAAACACAGAAAAAAGCAATGAAATAAAGAGAATTATAAACAAATAATATTCATATAAGTATCCTTTTATGGTCCTAAATAGAAGTTTTTGACTGACAAATGGATCAGACACAGCAGTCAAATGTAATATAAATTCTCCAAGACAGAGACTTTATGTTTAGTTGTCCATCACTTACCAAAGAATTTTAGGAGAAGCATTAATTTTTAATCTATCAAAGTAGCCAGCTGAGTATCTGATTCTACCAATGAAGATGATGCAACTATTTACCTTTGAGAGAAAGTCAACTCAACAATTAAAATTTAATGGTTCTATGTGACTTATTTTATTGTATACATTAATAAATAATTTGGAGGTAATATGGTTAGTGAAGAGATAATTAATTGTGAAATAAGACAAGTTGGGTTTAAATTGTGGCCTTGCTACTTTTTTTACCATTGTGGCCTCCAGGCTCAGTTTCCACAAAGCAAAAAAAATAGGGATAAGTATTATAATGAGGCTATACAATAATCTTACACAAAACATTTAGAATGTGGTAGATACTCAATAAATGTTAGTTTCTTTTTTTTCTGTGTAGTAGTAAACTGGAAAAATGAACTTATTATTAGAATAGGATCTCAAAACTATTCTGCACAAAATCTGTTCATAATATAACTTACAATAAACGTTTATTATAGTTGAGTCAATATAATTAAAATACAATATAGTTACTCACCAGAGAATCCCTCCATAAAATAAAGAAAATATAAAATAAAATATAATAGATCCCCAGGTAACAAGATGGTTGATCCAAGTCCAAAAACGAGTTTCCAAGGCCATCTAAAAATTTTTTAAAAAATTATTAGAAATATAAAATAATAAAGGTTTACTTTAATCTCTCAGATAAAACTCAGGAATAAAATGTAATAACTCTAGGTGTCTAAAAATACCATGGCATAATCCCTTAGAAGCAGTATTTATGAAAGAGTGCTAGTATGAAATTGAAAAATTTTTAGTTTTTTTTTTTCTATGAGGAGGCAGCACTGAAATTTCATGTGATTGTTCTATTTCAACTCCATAGCATAAAACAAACTATGCTCTTGCATTATATACAAAGAAACAAAATTTCAGAGATTTTTATTTGATCATAAAGATCAGCTGAGGCTTCTTAAAATAGTGAGAACTTTGTGACAAAAATTTAAATGAGTTATTAAAATACCAATCAGTAATATTATTTATAATGAAAAATGAAAAAATACCTGCGGCTAGAAAATACAGAATATTAACTACTAATTATGCACATAGATAATGACATGTGTCCCTGTTTCTAATTTCAGTGACATACCTTGACTGTGACTGTAATAACCATGACTGTGAAGACCAAGGTGCCAAACGTCCAGTTTCCAAACATCTAAACAGAAGAGATAAACTGTTACATTATGTGTTAACATGATGTTAAATCAAATGTAAGGTAAAAAGTAATTTCATTCTCTACTAAAAATCACTAAGCTGCCTAAGCCAGTTACATTTAAATTTAAATTAATAAAATTTAATAGAATACTAAGAAGAAACACTATAAAGCATTATTATGCTTATTATTTTTATACTCAATGGCACTTTAGGTAACATTTTCAGAGTGAAAACCCAAAGATGGGCTTGAACTGTGTGGCATAGACTGTTTTTAGAATAATATAGTCATTAGTGACTGCTTTATTCCTGTTATGGTAAAAATGATAACAAAACCTTGTCCAATCACAATTTTTTTTTCTTTTTTTCTGAGACCGAGTCTCATTTTGTCACCCTTGGTGTCATAGCTCACAGCAAACTCAAACTCTTGGGCTTAAGCAATTTTCTTGCCTCAGCCTCCCAAGTAGCTGGGACTACAGGTGCCTGTCACAACGCCTATTTTTTTTTAATAGACAAGGCCTTGTTCTGGATCAGGCTGGTCTTGAACCAAGGAGCTCAGGCAATCCACCCACCTTGGCTTCCCAGAGTGCTAGGATTACAGGCATGAACCACCATGCCTGGCATGTTCTATCACAATTGTAGTATTTTTCTGAAACCCTCCCAACCAGAACTTGCCACAGTATTTTTGGACATGGCCAAGAGAAAAGAAACTTAAGTATAACACTAGCAACTGAAAGGAAGGGATGACAGACAATGGAAGTACTCCTCAAAGGATTCCAGAGAAAAATGCAGTTAATGCCAGTCAGAAAGAGATTCCCTTGGGCTTTGCAGCCAAAACTTACTAAGGTTTATGAAATAAGCAGAATCCCAAAATAATTTTAGGATTTTATTTCCACAAATAAGAACATAACCAGAAGTTTATGCTAACTTAGTTTATAAAAGTTATAATCTTAACATTGGTTTAAAAAATTATTTTAAAAGCTCCTTTGTTAAAGTCATGGATCTCTACCAATTAGCATTTATTGGACAAATTATTTAGCCTCTCTGCATCTCACTTTCTTCATTTGTAAAAATGAGGTTAAACCTCAGAAGTTCCTGTAAGAATTAAGATATACAGAGAGAACAGGGTACTTAGCATGTAACAAGCAATCAGTAATAGAATTATCAGTAATGAAATGTCATGAAATTCCCTAACTTAGGGTATTTGGGGAGTTTGCCAAGATAAAAGAAAAGCCATAGTGAACCTGGGCTTATTTTTCTGCTTTTATTATCTCTAGAAACGACGCAGAATCCTGACAATCAGCAGGTCTCAGCTTAGCTCTTGGAGAAGAGCCAATCTCCTTTTTCAGGGCCACAGGTACAGATACTTTGATGTACACAGGGGACCGGGGCCTGGAAGCGGTTAACAGCAGCACACGTCTATCCTTCAGTATCTTGTTTTACTGGACCTACATTGGGGCATTTTACATGGTATTTTCCTTAGAAGTAAAGGAAAATTTAGGGCTTCCACTCACACAGACCTTATTCAAAGCTGTACAGAAACATTCAAATGACTTTTGGCTAAAATTATGAAAAATAATGTATTTTAACTGTAATCCATCAGTTATCTGATCTCCCCTTGAGCTGGTTGGTAACGGAGTAAGTGGCAGGCAGAAGGCATTTATAGATCTAGCTACAGAAAAGTGAGTTGAATTTACAGGTGGTTTGGATTAAGTAGGGTACATTTGTGTCACACAAAATCACTTTCATGTATACTTAAGTTTGTATTTGTAATTGTATAATATTTTTCCTTAAACAGGGCCTTTTAAAATGTTTAGACATCACTAAATCTGGATCTGTCTTGCAGATGCTCAATATACTGTATATACTTGAGTATAAGCCGAGTTTTTTTGGCACAGAATTTGTGCCGAAAAACCCGAACTCCGCACAAATTTTGTGCCGAAAAAACTCGGCTTATACTTGAGTATATAGGTACTTTCTATCCCAACCTATTTTCTCTATCATTTCTTAGATGGGGAGGAAGAGTGTAGCCAGTGGACAGATAAAGAAGAACCGAATGCCTAGGACTGAGCCCCAGGCCTCTGTTCCACTGAGGGAAGTGGGTCTCAAGCTGGGGTGACTTACTTTGCTGGCCGGAAGACATGTGACTAGGTCTGGAGGATTTTTAGTTAACACAGCCAAGGGCGTGTATGTGTGCATGCTACTGGTCTCCAGTGTGTAGAGGCTAGAGATGCTGCTAGATATCTCACAATTCATAGGATTAGCCCCTATCACAAAACACTACCCTGCTCAAAACATCAATAATGCAGGGGTTGAGAAACCCTGATTCTAAGGGCAGGAAGAAAAGAGAGAAGAGGAATAGTCAAAAATAGTAGGAAGCCAAAGTAAGCTACAGAAGCCAAGAGAGGATCACTTGGCAAAAAGGAAGGCTTTATAAACGTGCCCAGTGGTCAGAATTGTAAGGTCTGAGACACACTTTAGGATTCAGCAGCACAGAAGTGGTGATAATGATAAAGACAAGGTTTTGAGAGGAGTGCTGGGGGGAAAGACCCACTGGAATATGTTCAAGGGGCAATAGGAGTTCAGGAAGAAAAAATAATGAGAAAACACCACTTCTTCAAGTTTTGCTCTAAAATACAGCCAGAGCAGGAGGCTGTGAGACAAAGCAGTATGGTTTTTATTAGGAGATGGAACATCTTAAAGCATGTCTGAATGGTGACGGGGTTTGATCCAACAGAGGATGAGAGTTTAATGGAGATGGAAGAGAGGATAACTGCAGGACCAAAGTCTTGTGTTAAGAAGGTTTTAAAGAATACACAACAAAAAATGGAAACTTCTTTATCAGGTTTAACTTAACTATACAATCTATCTACACAAGAACTACGTTCCCTAGAATTAATTAGTTGTTCAATTCTCCAGTACAAACTCTTTACTACTGACCTTTTGACCAATTATAACATATGACCAATCATTGAGTAATACCATAAGAAGCAAGGTACCCGGTTTTCCTCTAAAGTGTACCTATATCTAATTTTCTATTAAGTACGTGGGATACAGTAAGTGCTTTAAAAATATTTGTTTCATTAATAAATGAGCACGCAGGGAAATTCTATGATGAACTAGACAAAGATGTTTTTAACAAATAACTTTTTATTAAAATATCTGTATCTACCTATAGGAATTAAATCGGATGTGTTCTTGAATTACCTGATTGGCAATTACAGTAGTTAAATCATTTGAATTGAAATAAAGAATGCAGCATTCTTGTGGAATACAGATACAGTACAGTGCCTCAACAGAGCTCTTACCATTTGATGGTTAGCTTTCAACAGCTGATGACATGTATAGCATGAAAGAGAAATTAATTAGGAATAGGAAATAAGGGAGAGGTTCTTATAAAATTCAGGAAAAAAATAGTAAATACTATAAAGGGTTTATTTTTCTTTCTTCAAAATTATAATCTGAAATTTCACCTCCTAAGTCTAACTTGTATTGCTAATTATTATTATTATTTTTTTAATAATGATATATTAATATTATATATTTTATTATTATAATTATTGCTGCCTTGTATTGCTAGTATCATCAACTAACCTGGGAAATGGCTCATACCTACAACATTTAATGAAGAGGTGAATAATTACTTTTTCTCCTTAACCTAGTCTTTCTCATTTGATTTTTAAAATAATGGTACAGTATATATAACATACTTTTTAGAATGGTGCTGAGGGTTTGACAATTCTAATATCTCTAGGAGAATTCTAACTGGAATTTATCTACTAGCTTTTTACTTTTTCTCCCAATCACATATTTAAAAATTTTTAATTATTTTAATTTTTCAAACTGGTACACTTCCATAAAGGAAGAAAAAAATCATTATTGGTAGACATTTTCCCCTTGAGTTCCTATGCGCTTCAGTAAAATTAAAAAAAAAAAAAATAAATAAAAATATAAAAACCTTTATTTTGGCCAGATCACATTTGAAAGGGCAGTTAGCAAGTTTGTAATTTTCATATCACATCATTGAGAATGAGCAGAATTAGATATTAGTGTTTGGGTCCTGGAGTTAACAAAGAATTCTTTATACGTTTATCCTGTTTTTCTTTTGAATCCTTTGGTTGAAATCACCAGAGAAACAGAATGTCCAAAAGTTGGGATAGGAACTCAGCTACCTCTGAAACTGTTCCCCTGACGTTTTCCTGATACGTACGGTATCACCACAGTTTTCTACTCTTACCATATGATAATTCTCTCTTTCCTGTTTCCTTCATTGTAATATTTTTACTCATCTAACAAGGCAGCCATGATGCCTTTTCCATCTCCTTCTGTGTGAGTCTGTTTTAATTGGGGGTGAACTCTTTCAATATGAATTGATTCTCTCATGTTTTCCTATCACTTTCTTTCCTTATCTACAATCTTAAGTAGCATATTTATTTATAATTTTAAACAGCTTCTTCCCTGAGGAAGTTTCCTTGCTGAGATCACAGAAAGATAAACACAAGCTATTTTCAAAAATACTTTATACAATAGCAACATTGTTAGATCACTTATTCTGTAAGGATGAAGACAAGAGAAGGTAAGTGCTATTTATTTATTTATTTTGGAGACAGAACCTCAAGCTGCCACCCTGGATAGAGTCCCATAGCATCACAGCTCACAGCAACCTCCAAATCCTGGGCTCAAGTGATTCTCCTGCCTCTGCTTCCCAAGTAGCTGGGAGTACAGGCGTCCACTATACTGCCCAGCTATTTTTTGTTGCAGCCATCATTGCCATTTGGAGGGTCCGGGTTGGATTTGGACCTGCCAGCTCAGGTGTATGTTCAAAACTGGCCCGTGCTTGCCAAACAACAATGACAACTACAACAAAAAAAATAGTTGGGTGTTGTTGCAGGTGCCTGTAGTCCCAGATACTTGGGAAGCTGAAGCAAAAAACTCGCTTAAGGCTAAGAGTTTGAGGTTACTGTGAGCTGTGACGTCACAGCACTCTACTGAAGGTGACATAGTGAGACTGTCTCAAAAATAAAATAAAATAATAAATAAATAAAAATAAAAAACCACAATCATTAGTTTTTAGTTACTTCTCTAATTTATAATGCACTTAACAGACATTCTTCATGGGTATTTAACTCTCAATTATTTAGCCTTTTTTTTTAAGCATTGCCAAATTCTAAAAGAGCTGTAATACTTATTTAATTTTTAAAAAAGAGTTTATAGGTAGTAAATTCATAGAAACAAAAAGTAGAATGGTGGCTGCCAGCATCTGAGGGGAGAGGAAAATAAGAAGTAGTTGTTTAATGGAAACAGAGTTTCAGTTCTGCAGAATGAGAAAGTTCTGGAGATCTACTGCACAACAGTGTAAATATACTTAACACTACTGAACTATACATTTAAAAATGATTAAAATGGTTTTAAAAAGTAGCAAATTGCATTATTTTAAATATGCATAATTTATCATATGTCAATTATACCTCAACAAAGCTGTTTCAAAAAATGATTTCATAGAAGTCAGTTTTTCTAGATGGCATATTATTTGGGGGTGGAGGGGAGAGGTCTTAAATTTTTAAAGTTATACCAAAATCTCTCACAAATATTTTATAATGTTACCTTTCATCAAAATTCTATTAAATAAAAAGAAATGAGTGAACTTTAATGATAAATCTGCTTGCAAATTGAACTAGCATGAGGATAACAATCTCCTAACTATTAAAAAAATAAATCTGTAGTAGTCTATGAAGCCCTGTTTAAAATCAATTCCAAAATGTTGATTTCAAATGACCAAAACTGAAATCCTTAAACTCATTTTTAATTTCAAAAAATAAAATGAAAAGATTACCCAAACAACATATCTACTAAATTACTAATCTATAAATTCTTAACAGATGTTATTGGTAAGCCAATACTACCATATTTTAAAACAAACCTTAGTTCTTAACTGATACTTTTATTAAAGACTGTGACTACTTTAAGTCTGCATATGGTTAAAGAAATTTTATGTGAGTTTAACTCTTATATAACCCCCAAGTCCTGAGTTCAAAAACGATCCTCCTGCCTCAGTCTCCCAAGCAGCTGGGACTACAGGCATGTGCCACTGTGCCCATCTAATATTTTTCCATTGTTTGTACAGACAGGGTCTCAGTATGTTGCTCAGACTGGCCTCAAAATCCTGGCTTCAAGCACTCCTTCCACCTCGGCCTTCCAAAATACTTGGATTATAGGCATGAGCCACTGGGCCTGGCCAGGAAATCTTTACGGTGCTGTGAAGCCCACAAAAAAGCAGTGTTAAGGGGAAGAAAGGCCTATTAAAAAGATCTGAGAAATATTTATGAAGGATGAATAGTTCTTTCTTCAGCTTAAGAGAAATGAAAGATAAGTGAATACTTCTAAAGTATTTGTTGAAAATTCATCAACATACAATATTCATAATTTTGCTAGAGGCTTATATAAAAAAATTGGCATAAAATCTTAACTTCTCCTGAATTGTTCTGGACTTCACCCCAAACTACTGCAACTTTTTCCTGCCCCTCTCTTGGAATCACTCCAGCTACTTTTCTTAGTACACCACTCTAACTAACAACTTCTACTCTACTTCTCAACAGTTCAGAAAACACAAAGCATTCAACAGAGCCAGTGCCGAATAAGTCTGAAAGGATTTTAGCACATGGGAGGGAGCTGGAGCAAAAAGAAAAGCATCTGTGGCTCAACTGTGAAGAACACAAGCAAGAGAATTGAGAGAGAAAACAAGCAATGGCTTAGAACTAGAAATGAACATGGCACTTTCTAAGAGTAACTTTCACAGTTTCTGGGAGAAGTAGGTCAGATAGGGTTGAGTACTCCCACATGCTGGCCACTATGCTTAACCTCTACATGTCATTTACTCCTCACAGGAAAACTATGAGGCGAGGATTAACACTCCTGTACTGTTCAGGCTTGTCTCAAACTCCTGGCTTCTAGCAATTCTCCTGCCTCAGTCTCCCAAAGTACTGAGATTATAGGACGGGTGTGAGTCACTGTGTCTGGTAGGTTTTATCTTTTCTGTAAAGAATGCTCAAGATTTCAATTATTTTAGAAGTCACTAAAAATTAGAAACAAACTTAAATTCTCTAATTAAGGAAATAAACTATGATATGTAGTACAGTATTATATAACCATGAAAAATATTTTTGAAATATTTTGAATAACATGCAAAAATCACTTTGCTATAATGATAAGAAATAAGGACATATAAATTATGAGGTTAATGAAAATAGCAAAAGTAAACAGCTGTGATTATTAAAATATAATCCTGAGGTGAACAGCATGTAAGGCATACACCCTTGTGTTAGCTTATTTTTGAATAGCAAAATTGTCTAATAACTTAAATTTCATTTTAAGGTTAAATTGTCTTGCCTTTCTATTTGAATTTTCATTTGTATGAAACTATTATTTAAGTAAAATTTTTTTGAACTTTTTATATTCTTGCATTTTAATTTCATAGCTGAGATTTTAAAATTTAAATTGACTTTTACTTTCATTTTTATGACAAAAGTTACCAAAAATCAAACCAAATCAAAATATCATCAAGTATTCTTTAAAAAATTATATATTTTACCTGGCCATTCCCAAGCAGAGATACATCTTTCCCTATCAGAAAATAGGATCCAAAAAAGAAAATAAAGGCATGACTGAAACCCAGGATGGTCCAATAAAGAAATGTTTTAATGCTTAAGAGACGGTTTTTACTAATGTCTCTGTAAATTAAAAAAAGAAAAAGGAACATATTAGGAATCATTTACTAATTAGGTACTAAATTATTATAATTTGGTAATTAAAAGACAAGATGGATTTTTAAATTTCAAATGCTTAAAACTATTAACAGAAAGAATAAACACATTTATAAACCACTGCTTATGATATCATACGTCTGTGTGACTGTTTATAGTTCACATAGTATATTCAAATCCATTTTCTCATTTGATAAAGAAATGAGAAAATGGGCATAATATGTCAGTTTAATTGTAAAAGCTGATTTATCTGTTATTATCTTCTTCTGTTAATCACTTTACTATCATGGTCTCTCTTTAGGGAGGTCATCTGAGTTAGATTCAGCACTGACTGAGGCTCCCAATTAACTTCATTTCCAACAATAGCTAACATGGGAAGAACAATCTGTGCCAATCTCTGTCCTAGATATCCTGGGAAATAGAATTAAGTTATTCAGTATCTGTATCTGAATAATACTTACTCAGATTGTACTCTACAAGTAGCACCTCTATAGGAACTTACAATGGAAACCATAAAGCTGGTCCTGAGGAACAGGTCCCAATGACATCTCTGTGATGACTTGGTTCTGGGGATCCAGGAATAAAGCAGGGGATCTGGGATGGAATAAGTACTCTAAACCCTGCATTGACTACTACTTGTGAATCTGGGAAAAGCTAAACATAGGCTCATTTTTAGGAATTCTAGAGACCACTAATTCCTGAATAACTTCTTTTGAGCATACAAAATAGAATATGCTTGTTTGTAACAGTAAGTTACAAAGAATTCTTTATTCTCACAAATACTGGAAAAACTATTCAAATCTTTCTCCTTGATATTCAATAACTATAAATCACATGACAATTATAGTATGTTCCTTAGTAAAATTTTAATCCAAGACACTAATTGGCTTATTTTTTAGATATTTTTAAAATTGGTAACTATTTAATATACTACTTACAATGAGAAATATTATGAACATTTAATTGAAAATACTTACCTATAGAGGGTAGGCTTGTTTTGTAATACATGAGGGTCTATATGTTGTTCCAGAAGACTATATATCAGAATAGGTAGGGAAGTAAAACAAATATTGTATAAAGTCAGGTACACGCTGTCATACAATGTCTAGAAAGAGAAATTGGTAGGAATGTTGAGATTCTAAATTATGAATTAGTATTATAATCATGCACATAATCACAAGCATATTAAAATAAGCATAAAATCATATTGTGTCAATTTATATTAAAATCCATTTCAATAATGCTAATTAAATAATTTCTATTTGTTTTTAGCATAGAAATAAACATATAATGTTCCTAGACTTATATTCTTTACGGGAATTAGAATATTTTGTAAGTCAGATATTTCAAAAATCAGTGAATTGGATCAATATTTAAAAATTCTTCACAATTTGGTTACTGTAAAGAAATTTTACACATTTCTCCTAAACACATTCCAGGCTTCTTACTTACTATTCCTCAACAGGAATTCCTTTAAAATACATATAGTTAGGTTTTCATGGCTTTGTTGCCCCTTCTATGTCCTATGCTTTCCTTTAAGGCAGCGAACAAGACACTCTTCTTCCATGAAACTTTGCACGGTTGCCCAAATTTTTGATGATGCCTTCCTCCACTACAACATCACAAGTTAGCATTAATGCTGAGCACTTTGCCTATGTTTCATATGTTATGTTGTTTTTACTGTTATTAATATTGCCACCCTAATTACTTTGCAAAGCCCCTGAAAACATAATCAAACTAGGTCTGGTCTCTTAGTCATATGGTCTTATCGCAGTCTTTAGTTCATTTAGGTAAACAAAGTGTTCCAATCACGCAGATACTTCAAATTTTAGAGTTATAGGTTGTAGAAAGAGGAGAAAACAGCAATTAAAGATAGGAACAATTCATTAAAAATCTAAGATAATTAAGCTCTTTTTTCATTATGTTAGAACCAATGTCTTAATTTGAGCTATAGTGTTGTAAGTAAAAAGGATACTCAATTAGTTCAATCAGTAGCTCTAAATCATAGTGGGGTTTTTTGTTTGTTTAGGAGACAGAGTCTCACTTTGTCTCCCTCACACCCCCATTCTTCCATACAGTGCCAGGGCATCATAGTTCACAGCAACCTCTCAACTCTTGGGCTCAAGCAATTCTTTTGCTTCAGCCTCCCTCCAGAACTGCGACTACAAGTGCCTGCCAGAACTTTTGGCTATTTTTAGAGGTGGGGTCCTGCTCTTGCTCAGGCTGGTCTTCAACTCATGAGCTCAGGCAATCCGCCTACCTCTGCCTTCCAAAGTGCTGGGATTACTGGCGTGAAACACCATGCCTGGCCTCTAAGTCATAGTTTAGTTATTACTTTAGCTAAGGCAAGTTACTTAATCTCTGAGGATTTCACTTTCATTTTTCTACAAAATAAAATGGAGTAGATTAGGAATTGCAAATATGTAACATGTACAAAAAAAAGACCAACTCTGTGCCCATTATAGTCATTACTAACAAATTATAACATTTTCCTTCTGAGTCTACAGCTTTAGAAATCTTTTCAATATAGCACTTCAGGTACCTCTATCAATTATTTCAAGCTAGCTTCTGAGATAAAACCTGTATGTCATCTATGGACTCAAACACTAAGGGTCCTTCCAAATCTAAAAATTCCTAAGCTAAAAATAAAAATTAGGTAAACCTTCAATATTATCTGGTGTGGCTTGATGTGGATTCTATAGAAACGTCATAAAGAAGTTGAAAAAAGTGATCAAAATTCTCTCATAACCTGTCAAGAGTTAGTATCTTTTTAAAAACCGTCCAGAACAATATTTCAATATTAATACTTACCTCAAACTGAAAACCAGAATAAATATTATGACTGTCATGCTGATTATAAATACAACAAGCAAAAAAAGTTTTGTCTAGTTACCTGTAGAGTAAGAAAAATGAGAAAAATCTCTCCAAATGTCTATCAAAATCCAAACATATATAACTTATTCTAAAAGGACAAAAGATAAGCTTCTATTTTACTTACTTGTTGAGAAAACAAACAGTAGAACTGATATAAAAATTGGGGTGTTATAAAGCACACATTCTGAAAAATAAGATGAAAAAGGAAATAATTAAAATATTTAGGTAAAAAAGAGAAAAAAATTTTAATGACTACTAAGGTGTCATTTAAATACAATCTCAGTTAATACAGTTAGATAAAGGATAAGGACCTGTCCATATAAAACAGGAAAGGAAGATTCCTCTTTTGTTAAAAAAAATTTCAAAAGTATAGATATTGGAATCAAAAATACCCCTGACTCCTATTTTTGCCAAGCAATACTTTAATTTTGAATTTATAACCTTCCAACTACTATTAGTTCTTACTATATACAGTACAATAAGTAAGATTTACTTAAACTTTCAGGCTATGATAGCTTTATAATACAAAAATACTTCAAAACACAATAAATGGAACTGTCAAAATATCCATCTCAATATACTCATCTTACAAGTTAGAAAAATAAGTTAAGGAAACTGTCATCATCATCTTATAGAAATGTGTACTCTATGACTTATATTCTTTCACTGGCCTGCAGCTATTACTTATAGGAACATACCTAACATATGACATTGGGGTATTAAATGCATTGGTAGCAGGAGCTCTTAATGTGGGTTCCACAGACTTCCACCCTCCTCAAAAGGATCCAGAGATAGCATAGTGTTTCAATATAATCAGTTTCCTTGTAAGCTTATGTATTTTATTTTATGCATATAAAAATCTCATATTTATGAGCTCATACATTTCACTACACTACCAAAGGGTCATTAATGGCGCAAAAAAGAGTTAAGAACCTCTGCTTGAAACCACCATATCAGAGTTAAATTAAAATTGGTTCAGGACAATATGACTTCAAAGAAATAATGTTTATTGTGTTCTAATTTGCATAGAGTAAAACATAAACAATTTATTTTATTTATTTTCTGAGACAGAGTCTTACTATGTCACCCTCGATAGAGTGCTATGGTGTCATAGCTCACAGCAATCTCAAAACACTTGGGGCTCCCAAGTGGCTGGGACTACAGGCGCCCGTCACAACACCCAGCTATTTTTTCTTTTCTTTTCTTTTTCTTTTGTTATAGTTGTCATTGTTGTTCGAACCTGCCAGCTCCAGTGTATATGGCCAGTGCCCTAGTCGCTGAGCTACAGGCGCTGAGCCAAGAATTTTAATGATAAATTTTGATGTGTTTTGAGAAAGTTAAATACTACCACTATAATAAAAGTAGAGAACTTTTTTATCACCCCAAAAAGCTCATTTATATCCCTTTCCAGACAATTCTATCACCTGAATCCTTGGCTCCAGGCAAGCACAGATTTGCTTTCTGTTGGTATAGGAATAGTAGTTATGACAAACTACTGTTATTTTTTACTTAAAGAAATTATTTTGAGAAAAACATATATGGTTATAACATTCCTTAAGTTGAAACTCTGAATTATTATATCAATAATTGATTCTAAGTATCCACATGAAACTCACCTTATAAAAAAAATACTGTACAAGGGTAGCTATTCTAATATAATAAAAATGACCATGAACAAAAAGCAATTTGGAGAGGAATTTAAATCTAGCTATTGCATAGTCACTGTTTCTTGCAGCCTGTCTTCCTTCTTTACCCATGATTCCTGTAACAAAGGGGACAAAAAGGCATGTTCACTGATAACTGGTAAGTATAATTTTCATGATATATCTGCAAATACCTTAATTATTTGTAATAGTTAAACATGGACTTAGAAACACTGAATCCTATTAAGTTAGCAGGTAATAGATGTCTACAAGGTTGTTCTACCTAAATAGGTAATTAATATAAAGCTATAATATATATCAGATATGTAATACCTATTTTCAAAGAACTGGAATATAATAAGATAAAATATAATTAACATAGGCAATATTCTAAGTTCAGTATATAGCAGGAAGATTAACTATTATACGAATAAGCACAAATACTGGGTAATAGAGTTTTGATGGACAGAATGCTATAAACTAGATTTAGCTTCACTATTTTTCTTTTCTTTTTCTTTTCTTTCTTTTTGAGACAAGAGTCTCATTCTGTGCCCTGGGTAGAATGCTCACAGCAATCTCAAACTCTGGGGCTCAAGTGACCCTCTTGCCTCAGCCTCCCAAGTAGCTGGGACTATAGGAGCCTACCCAGTGCCTGGCTAGTTTTTCTATTTTTAGTAGAGGCCGGGTCTCACTCTTGCTCAGGCTGATCTCGAACTCCTGAGTTCAGGCTATCCACATGCCTTGGCCTCCCAGAGTGCTAAGATTACAGTTATGAGCCACCACGCCTGGCCCTTAACTTCACTATTTCTAATGAATATAAAAATATTCATGGCTCGGCGCCCATAGCACAGTGGTTACCGCACCCGCCACATACACCAAGGGTGGAGGGTTCAAACCAGGCCCGGGCCAGCTAAACAACAACTGCAATAAAAAGTAGCTGGGCGTTGTGGGCACCTGTAGCTACTTAGGAGGCTGAGGCAAGAGAATCGCTTAAGCTCAAGAGTTTGAGGTTGCCACGGCACTCTACCAAGGGTGATATGGTGAGACTCTGCCTAAAAGAAAAAAAAAAAAATTCAAATTGAATAATTTGAACCTAGCAAAAATAAAAGATAAGCACAGTTTAAATGATATAAAACTTTCATGTAGCCAGGTACAGTGGTTCATACCTGTAATCCCAGCACTCTGCCAGGTAAAGGTGACAGGACTGCTTGAGGCCAGGATTTTAAGATCAGCCTGGGCAACACAGAAAGACTTTATCTCTCAAAAATAAAAAAGTTAGCTGGGTGTGGTGGCATGCACCTGTCGCCCCAGCTACTCAGGAGGCTGAGACAGGAGGGCAAGCATCATTCAAACTCAGTAATTCAAGGTTACAGTAAGTCATGATGGGGCCACTGCAATTCAGGCTGGGCAAGGAGTGAGACCCTATCTCAAAAAAAAAAAAAAAAGAATTAACAAACAAAAAGCCTTTCATGCATAAGTCAAATAAAATGTGCTTTTTAAAAGAAGACTGTAAATATAGAATAAGTACATTTTTAAAAAATACAAGAAAAATGTCCAATATCATTTGAAATCAACACATCATTTTATTTGGCAAGTATGAGTACTGTTTTATAGGTTACAATCCTTTAGGTTTCAAAAAAGCAAGAGTTGTTGCCAAGGCTTGCTTTTTTTTTTTTTTAAACAGAGTCTTAGTCTGTTGCTCAGCCTAGAGGGCCATGGTGGCAGCCTACCTCATAGCAATCTCATACTGCTAGGCTGAAGCAATCCTCCTGCTTTAGCCTCCCAAATGGCTGGGACTACAGGTACCTGCTTCAATGCCTGCCTAATTTTTCTCTTCTGAGTAGAGAAGAGGTCTCCCTCTTGCTCAGGCTGGTCTGGAAATCCTGAGCTCAAGGGATGCTCTTGCCTCACCCTCCCAGAGTGCCAGGATCACAGGCATGAGCCACTGCACCCAGCCCTAAGTTTTGTTTTTTTTTTGTTTTTGTTTTTTTAATTTGAAAGCAACTTTTAAAATTAAATTTAAAATTTTTGTAATAAAAGTATCAAAATTTATAGACAATGAAAACAATCTATATTCATAACACCTAGAGAAAACTACTGGTTTTAGTCTATGTCCTTTCAGAATTTTTCTTTCTGCTTATTTCCTGTATGGATTAATATATATAAAACTGTGTACCCAAAAAATGGGGTTATTATAAAAAAAAGTATACAAAACAACCTGGTTTTGTTACCTAACACATAAAATTGTCACGGTGTATCTTTTTCAACATTTTCAATTGTTTTCTTTCTTTCTCTTTCCCTCCCTCCCTCCCTTTTTTTTTTTTTTTTTTTGAGACAGAGCCTCAAGCCCTGGGTAGAGTGCCATGGCGTTACAGCACACAGCAACTTCAAACTCCTGGGTTTAAGCGATTCTCTTGCTTCAGCCTCCCGAGTAGCTGGGATTACAGACGCCCGCCACAATGCCGGCTATTTTTTGACTGTAGTTGTCATTGTTGTTTGGCAGGCCCAGGCTATATTCGAACCCACCAGTTCTGGTATATGTGGCTGGCGCCTTAGCCGCTTGAGCTACAGGTGCCACCACTAATTATTTTCTTGGAAGAAATTTTTGACTGCATAATTGCAAGATCAATACATTTAAAATTTTGTTATGCATACTAATGGCAAGGTATACCAATTTACTCTTCTACTAACATTGCATAAAAGCACTTGGTAACCTGTATCTTTATAAATTCCAGATTTATTAATCTTTATAATTTTTGCCGATCTTAAAGGCAATTTTAATTTGTATTTCATTGACTATTAGAGAGATTGAAGTTTTAAAATATATTTAGCATTCATTTCAAATTTCTACTATTATGACATCTGATGGTTCACATCCCTCTGCACATTTCTACAGTAATGTTTCTCTTATTCTTGTTAATTTGTTCAGACTTCATATATTAGGAATATTAAGACTTTTTCATTTATTTTGCAAATATTCTTTACTAATTTGTCTTTTGTCTTTAAAATTTGCTTTGGGAAAGTTTTTACCTTTGTATGATCTTTTCTCTATAGTTAACTATAGTAGTTCCTTGGTTTGGTATTAGGGTTAAAAGATCCTTCCATACCTCCAATAGTAAGATTATTCATTAAAATTTATTCTATTACTTTCTGTGGTTTTTAAAAATTACTTAAAATTCTAATCCATCTGGAATTTGTTTTACTATAAGTAATGGAAAGGGACCTAACTTCTCTTTTTCTGAAATAACTAACCAATTTTATCAATATTTTTTACTGAATAGTTTGCACTTATGTGAAACATTTTTTATTATATAACAAATTTTCTAAATGCTTTAGATGTTACACAGGACATTATAGGGACTGTTCTGGAACAGAGACCTATGTAACTCTCTTTTACCTTTCAAGTTCTATCCTTCAGTAAGAAATATCCATGCTGGTATTTGTAAAATAAAATTATAGAGGAAGACAGGTCGCAACACGGTTAAAATAGGAAAGGATTAATAAATGTAATTAAATAAAAATGTAGTCTGAATCCAATAAAAGTTTTAGGCAAAAAGAGAAAAAAAAATTAGAATGAAAGTTATTAAAATCAGAAAACTATTTGAAATTTTACATTTGTATTATAGTTTGATGCAATTTTTCATCTCTAAAATGATCTTTAAAATGAGTGAAAATAAAAGGCACAAAACGACATGTAACGATAATAAAAGTTACTTTTATTATCAAGTACTGGCAACGATAAAATTCATTAATGTATTTCCTTTAAAATTCAGAACTAAAATATACTAAATAGTGCACTTAATTACAAGAGGTTTCTAATGGGGCTACACTGATATTTTATCATGCTGCATTTAGGTTTGTTTGTTTTTTAACAAATTTGATATTGTATTTTAATCTACAAAAGAAAAATTCAAAACCATCAAATAATTATACCAACTTTAAAAATGAAAAAAATCAATTACCTATGCCAACATGTGCTTCCTGTATCATGCTGACATCATTAGCACCATCACCGACAGCCAATGTTATAGGCTTTTCAGGTGAGATTTTTATCAGTCTTATTACCTGAAAGACAGCAATGAATCAGTTCTTTATACATAATTGTGTAAAAAAGTAACTGCACTTAATTGAACTGTTAAGACAAAATAGTTTTTTTTCTCAAAAAAATTTTATTTAATGTAGAGGAAAGGTAATTTAATTAAAAATTAAAGAAAAATCAAGATTAAATTCAATGGAATCAAAAGAAAGATCTCTTTGGAATTCTTGAATACAGTTTTACAAAGAACCTAGCTAGGTATTTTTAGTCTCCAAAGACTAGAGCACATTAGTTATCCTACAGGCATTGTAGCAAAATCCTATGTAGCCAAAACAAAACAAATCTGAATGAGTAATTTATTCCACCTGGATATGAAACAATCAGTATATATGCATTGCAAAAGGTATTTATGAAAAATACAATCTAAGATCTCAAATTCCAGCTTTTCATGAAATCATAGGTAGCTGAAATTTAAACATTTCCTGTATATAGCTTCACATTATAAGTTAAGTAGCTTTTCAACGTTTTACTGATGTTCTACTTGTCACTTTTAACAAAGAATCACCACTTCCTAACAATGAAAGAATTAAGTACAGATCATTAGAACCATCTGAAGGTGCAGATGAATCGAAGTCTCCTAGGCTCTTTTGATAGGTAACAACCATATGTAACATGGTTATCACAGTTTAAATTTGTATTTCAGCAAAATCACAAATATGCTACCCATTACAGACTTTCTAGGTCATTACAAATAGTTGAAACTTTAATGTTCACTCTGAGAATTCCAATTTTACACACTTAAAATTCATAACATGAGAAGTGACTAACTCCAAGTAAAATGCAACTATGTAAAGAAAATTTTTAGAAGTAAATATCTTTATCAGAATTTTTATAACATATACATACTTTTGCTTTCTGCAATGGTGCCATACGACAGCATAATACAGCTGAACAATTTCTGCAAACTTCCATAAATAGTTTTTCATGCTCCCTGAGTGCAAGAGATAGGCTGGTCCCATCCACTACTAGCCCATGCTGAATCACATGATCTTCTGTAATTCTAAGAGAGTAAATAATTATATCCTCTGTAAGACATTTTGAAGCTGTATTACTTATACTAATATAAAAAGATTCTTACTGAAAGATCAACCATTCACACACAGACCTTTCCGTTACAAGTCTGATGAATTAGCGATCAAACACAATCATACTACCTAATCCGATGAAGATTAAGCAGAACTGAGTGTCACTGATACAGACTGAACAGATGATATTCAATTTTGCAATAAACTGATATGTAGATATAATAATTATATTTTGTAAAATATGAATTGTAATATACACTCTCAAGATATTCTTCCAAACTGCATGAAAAGTTTTACAAAAACAGAAACATTAAGCAAATTCTACTAATTAAAAAAAAATCAAATGAAATCAAGAATGTTCAGGAAAATCCATGGGCTAGATTCACCATGTATGAATAGGAAAGACAAAGTGGAAGGAATGGGTATCATCTTTTGATATTGACCTAGATGATGGATTGTGACACCAGACATTACTACTGTGGAACACGGGTGCTCTGCCTGGGGGCGCAGACTACACGTCTGCTGCTCAAGACACAAGCTGACTACAGGCAGCTGGGCAAACTACTTGTTGCCAGAAAGCAATAAGGACTGTGCTCTAGTATGTAAATCAACCAAATCATGAAATTCGCTATTTTATTCAACTGTTTTCTTCTTCCACCCTCTTTGGTAGTAAGACTTTCTTGATGAAGAAAGTCACACATAGGTCTATATTCTGGTGCAAGCTCCTTTGTGTTGTGGAAAGTCACAGCCATCACAAGGAAAGCCCTGCAGGTTTACACTCTATACACTACTACTGAGATAGGCCTCCATTTTCAAATTAGAAGTGAGAAGTCCATTACATGAGCAATAAGTATAAGTTAAACATATTTTGATAGATTTTAGTCTCATAATAGAAATTCGTTTCACAAGTTAAAATGGGTCTTCCATGCCTAATCACTCTTGTGTAGCACTGTAACTAGTAAGTGGTAACTAATTAAGTTTAAATCACAAAAATTATTTATTTATTTATTTAAGACAGAGTCTCAGTTTGTTGTCCTATGCTAGAGTGCCACGGCCTAATAGCTCACAGCAACCTCAAACCCCTGGGATTAGGCGATCCTCTTGCCTCAGCCTCTCAAATAGCTGGGACTATAAGCATCCTCCACAATGCGCGGCTAATTTTCCTATTTTTAGTAGAGATGGGGTCTCACTCTCACTCATGCTGGTCTCAAACTCCTAAGCTGAAGCAATTTATCTGTCTCAGCCTCCCAGAGTGCTAGGACTACAGGTGTAAGACACCCCACCTGGCCCTTACAAAACTTCTAAAAATTTATTTTTCTCTCCTTTATTTAGCCTCCCACATCTGAAACCAACACCTATCTTGACTACGTTTTTCTTCACTACCTACATTTTTCTTCTCTGCTGGCCAAACATTAGCAACCTGTGTTGCCTCCAATGTTTTCAAGCATGCCCTAAGCACTGCCTGGGCAGCATGCCTCAAAGTGACAGCAACCAAGACTGGAACACATATGAGTTTTCTAGGGAATCTTCCTAAGGCACACTACATTAGGTTTTCCTCCGGATAGCCTTCATAAATCATCATATTATGATCTCCCTATCCACGGGATAATTATATATATTTTTGAGACAGGATCTTGCTCTCCTGCCCAGGCTGGAGAACAGTGGCATGATTAATGCTCACAGCAACCTCCAACTTCTAGACTGCATCCATCCTCTTGCTTCAGCTTCCTGAGTAGGTGGAACTAGACACATGCCACAATGCCTGGCTAATTTTTTTTTTTTTTTTTTTGTAGAGATGGGGTTGCCTAGGTGGTTTTTAAATTTTGGGGTTCATGTCATCCTCCCACCTCAGCCTCTCAAAATGCTGGATTATAGGTGTGAGCCACTGTACTGAGCCTGTGGAATAATGTTTAAGAAGTATGGAAAAGCACCTACATTTGCTCATCTCTGCAGCCTCCTGGCTCATAATCTCTCTCCACGGCCTCTGCTACCCTACCCCTTCTATGGCCCACTCTACTATCAATTGCTTTGTTAAGCTTCTTTCCCCGCTCTGGAAATGTGCACACACCGCTCCCTTTGCTTCTTGGTTTCACTCTCTGTGCAGTTAACATTTCACATGTCAGGAGGCAACACAGTTGTCTATTCTTTCCGAGCTCTCCCTTATATGGTCTAGGCTAAGCTTCTCTGTTCTGTCCTACAACATCTGTTCTTACCTAATTCAGTTGTGACAGGTCTATGACAATATATTTAATTCTTTTTCTTACATGCTGTAAACATATGGAGAATAAACAATACACCTTATATGACTCTGTGTTCCAAATGCCTAGAGAGGAGACAATATTTGTTTGTGAAGGAACAGATATACTAAGTATAAACTAAAGCTTTCAAAGGTATGAAATTTTTTCTACACAAGATTTTTTTGAATTTTTAGAATAGCTATTACTTGCAGGTCTATGAATCAAAATTCTATTGACTTAACAGTTATTTCAGAAATTTTCCATCAAAAAGATACAGTATCTCTAAAATACAGTAAATTTCACTATGGTTTGAATGTACTATGATTTGAATGCTATGGTTTGAATGTACTATCTCCTCCAAAATTCATGCTAAAATAATCTCCACTGTGGTGGTATTAGGAGGCGGGGGCCTTTGGGAAGTGATTAAGTCACAAGGGCTCTGTCTTCATGAATGGATTAACACCCTGATATAAGAGGCTTCAGAGAGAGTCTGCCCTCCTGACCTTAATCCTTTCCCTCACAAGAGGACACAGCAATCTTCCCCTTGGGAGGACGCAACACGGGACTGTCTTGCAGCATGGAGAAGCCTCCCACTACATAGCCTCCTGGTGCCTTGATCTTGGCATTCCCAGCCTCCAGAGCAGGGAAAAACAAATTTCTGTTTTTCATAAATTACCCAGTCTTAGGGATTTTGTTATAGCAGCACAAAGTGGACTAAGCAAGAGTCACTTTAAGGGTATAGTCTTCAATTTCTTTCTTTTCTTTCTTTTTTTTTTTTAAAGAGACAAGAGTCACGCTTTATCGCCCTCTGTAGAGAGCTGTGCTGTCACAGGTCACAGCAACCTCCAACTCCTGGGTTTAGGCAATTCTCTTCCCTCAGCCTCCTGAGTAGCTGGGACTACAGGCGCCTACCACAACACCCAGCTATTTTTTGTTGCAGATTGGCCAGGTCCGGGTTCAAACCCGCCACCCTCAGCTTATGGGGCCAGTGCCCTACACCCACTGAGCCACAGGTACCACCCTAGTCTTCAATTTCTGATATAGCTTTTTGTACAGAAAGGGAATGAACAGTACCAATGATGATAACTTATTCATTAAAACCACATATATAGAAGACTTAAATAAAATACGCTAGAATGTAAATAATTATTTTTAGATGACTGTTTTATGTCATTAACTACTACTATGTATATTGTCTTTATAATTTTCAGTATTTTTAAGTAGACATTACTTGAAGGCTTATATAAGGGAAATGGTTCCAAGCAATTAATTTTTACATTTTAGGAAGTTCTCCTTGACATTATAGTATTAAAATGTTTAAGCACTGGGTCAGGTGTGGTGGCTCACACCTGTAATCCCAGCACATGGGAGGCTGCTGCAGGTGGACTGCCTGAGTTCACAAGGTTTGAGACCAGCCTGAGCCAGAGAGAGACCTCACCTCTAAAAATAGCAGAGTGTTGTGGTGGGAGCTATAGTCCCAGCTAATTGGGAGGCTGAAGGAAGAGAAATTGTTTAAGCCCTGGAGTTTGAGGTTGCTGTGAGCTATGACACCATGGCACTCTACCAAGGGTGACACCGTGAGACTTGTCTCAAAAAAAAAAAAAAAAAAAAAAAAAAAGTGTAAGCATCCACAATGATGTTGACACTGCTCTTATTATTACTGACTCATTATTCAATCACCTTTTTCACACTCAAGCAAAGAACTTTCTGACAGTTGCACTGTCTTTTTTTTGTGAGGAAGGGGGAACAGAGTCTCACTTTGTCACCCGGGGTAGAGTGCTATGGCATCGTAGCTCACAGCAAACTCCTGGCCGTGAGCAATCCTCTTGCCTCAGCCTTCCAAGCAGCTGGGAATACAGGCAAATTGCACTGTCTTTTTAAAACATCTCTTAAATAAGCTTTTCTTAGATGAAATCCAAAGCTTAGTAACACACCAATCCCTGCATAACAAATATAAATAAAGGCTGAATATATATTAATAACCATGGTGTGACTATTTTTGTGTTTGTTTTTCTGGGTTTGTATCACCAGACTACAAATGACAGGAACCTGCAGAAGACCCAATATGTGTACATGCAAGCAGCTCTGATGCTTACAACGAAGCTCTTCTTAATTTATTGTGAAAAATCAGACTGTGTTGGAAGCACCATTTGCATCCATATGGGGCATAAATTTGATCTGCCTGTAAAAAAGGGATTTACAAAAAAGACAGAATTTAGAGCATAAATGCTTATGAAATACTCTTTGAACAGTAAAATGCAGATTAATATCATGATATCAGATTAATAAGATATCATTAATATCAGATTAATATCATTAATATCGCTTTAGTCATGCAAAGCACCTCAGCAATTGGCAAATGTTTTTTGAGAGAGCCAGAGAGTAAACATTTCAATTTTAAACTTGTGCACCAAAAGGAAAAACTGAGGATGTTATACAAGTGTTTATAATGAGAAAAGAAATTTCAACAATATTTTTATTGTTTTATTTTTAATAAAAATTTATTCTATTTTTAACAAAAATTTATTTTATTTTTATTTTAAAATGTAGTATGAATTGAGAATTTTTTTTAACAGAGAGCAATATAATGAGAAGAATGAGAATCTTTTCTTGTTGGGGGGGATAATATTTTGCTTAACTGGAGTTCAAAGTTAATGTTCCCTACCATCAAAATTAATTACAAATGTTCATCTGGTAATAGCTATCTGTAATGAATTTGGAATTCATCATTGAAAATGTTTTTTTCTAACAGGTAGCACAGCTAAAATATCACTGAATAAAGATAATGCTTTGCCATCTAATTCAATAATAAAATAATCCCTACTCCATTGTGTCTTAAAAGTATGATAGTGAAAGTCTATTTATCTTTTCCTGTTTGACATGATAGCTATATACTAACAATAAAAATAGTAAAATGCCATAATATGGTGCTCTGCATGGCACTTAACACACTATCAGGTCACGAATGTGTTACTATGATTTATCATGAATCAAGTAGCAGTGATGAGAAGAGTCCTGCAGAAGGCCTGCCACTACTACTTGACTCTGGAGCTGTTATACAGGAACACTCACTGACAATATGCAAATGAACATGGCTGGGTTCCAATCCAACTTTATTTATAGACACTGAAATTTAATATCATATAATTTTCATTTCATGAAATATTATCCTTCTTTGGATTCCTTTTCATCAACCAAAAAATATAAAAACGATTTTTAGCTTATGGGCTATAAAAGACAGACATCTGGCCCGTAGGTCATAGTTTATTGACCCCAGAACTGCATGATACAGAGACCAATATTCTTACCTTCTGGCAAGCTGCCTCAACTGTTCAGCACATTCACTGTCTGATTTCTGATTTATAAGTTCAAGGATGTTCATGGTTCTATGAAAGTGTCCACATGATAAACTCACACTAACAGCTGTTTCATGTTTATCTCCAGTAAGTACCCACACTTTGATACCGGCCATTCTCAATGCTTCAATAGTTTCTCGAACTTTATCTTGTAATCTGAAAACAGAAGAAACAAACTGATAGTAGGTAATACTTTTCTGCTTGGTCGGGTGGTATGTGCCTGTAGTTCCAGGTAAGATGGGAGGACTGTTTTAGCTCAGGAGTTCAGGGTTACAGTGAGCTATGATCACTGTAACTCCAGCCTGGGCAACAAAGCAAGACCCTGACTCTTAAATAAATAAATACATACATACATATTTGCATAAATATTTTTTATAAAGAGAAGACTTTTCTGATTGCATGTTAACTATAAACCACATAGCATATGTAAGGTAAATTCTAAAATCCTTGACTTAGGAATGTATATATAGACATATAGGTGAAATTTTTTCCCATTAGGAAAGAAACAAGAATAAACAGATTATGGACCATCTGGTTAACACAAAACCAGTCAACTAAAATCTACAATTACATATTTTCATAGTTTATCTTCAAAGTACCATTTTATTAGGAAGTCTTAAATTTCAAATCAGAAGTTTTTTCAGTCAGAAGCAGTGGCTCAAGCCAGTAATCCCAGAACTTTGAGAGGCCAGTGCAGGAGGACTGCTTGAAGCCAGGAATTTGAGACTATCCTGGGCAACACAGTGAGACCCCCAACTCTACCCAAAACAAAAAACTGGACTTGGTGATACGTGCCTGTGGTCCTGGCTACTCAAAAAGGCAAGAAGACTGCTTGAGGCCAGGGGTTTAAGGTTGCAGAGAGCTATGACTATACCACTGCATACCACACTGTTCCTCAAAAAAAAGCAGCAGCAGAAGTTTTCTCTTTTGGTTTTGATAAGAAAATCTCTCACCTCACTCATTTAACTGAAAATACAAGACCATGGAAAAAATAAAGGAAATAAAGGACCATATAACTTTACCTAAAGTCTGGGAAATTTCATGAGGACAACTGAAAAGTAAATAAGAGCCTACATAAAAAAAATGCATATACCCTTGCACCTATGGTGTGTGCAGGAAAACATACCAACAAGGTTAATTTGTAGAATTTATTTTAACTCATAGAATTCAATTTAATTCAAGAAACTGTGAAATAAACATTGAGTTAGATGCTGGGGAACAAACAGAATAAATGGACTTTAAGGAATTCACAGGCTAACGGAGGAGAAAGTTTTTAAACATATGCTCATAAGATAGCACCACAGGACTACAACAGAACTACCTACAACAAGACTTCACAAAGAAAAGAATCTTTTATCCAGTTAGATGTCAGGAAAGGTCTTACTAGACTGGGGCTAATATTTGGGCTGTATTTCATGAATAGATATTCACAGATATCTATTCATGATAGATAGGGAAGAGAAGAATCATCCAGGCGAAGGCACAGCCTTCCCAAGGAACACAGGCACAAAATGTAAGGTGTCCATGAAGTTTGTGTTCAGTTTAAAATAGTCAACTGTACATAAGATATCCCAAAAGTCGCCCATAAAGCTACCATGGATAGAGAAAATGGGAAGTTGTGGCTAAATGCACATTTACAAAATATTCATTACAAAATTTTACAAAGAGAAGGCTAACATGTAGAGTATATTTTATAAATATTTTTTGTGATGAGTATTTTGTAAATAAAGGTACCCTTAGCTATAATTTCCCATTTTTCCCTATGTATGATGACTTTATGGGAGACTTGGGAAACCCTGTAGAATAGTTTTAACTAGAGTTGGTGTGCAGAGAAAAACCACAGACAGTTTGGTATTATTAAAACAAAGTAGGAGGGGACAGTGGTGGGAGGTGAGGCTGAAGAATTATGCAGGTGGTTTAAGTCTTTGGATAGCCACTGAGGGGTATTTAAAAAATTCAAGCCTATAGGGAAAATTATAGGGAGCCTGCCTTTTCATCTATTTCAGATATCTAGCTAGAACAAAATTTGTATACACTGACTAGGAAAAATTAAGGCTTCAATTCTCTATGCTGATTTTAAAAATATTAAGTTTTAGAGTATTAATAAACAGATTTTTGTCATATATTAGAAACTTTTCTTAAGAGAGAAAAATGTTATTGCTTACTTATCTGATACTTACCTGTCTTCCACTGCTGTAGCTCCAAGTAATACCAGGTCTTTCTCTACAAATTGGAAAGCATCTGCTAATTTCTCTTCCCGTTGCTGCAAGGCAGTCCTGGCTTCAAACAGGCGTCTATCTACTGCCTCATATTCTTTAGATGTAAATTGTCTATAGGCTATACACAGAGTTCTTAGCCCTTTCTAAGACAAAAAAAAAAAAAAAAAAAGAACACCACAACTACCTAGTGGAAAATGAAGTAACTGAAATAAACTGAGGACCTATTATCAAAAATGCATTACAAACCATTTAAAAAGTACTGTCATCTAGTGATAGGAAGTAAGGAAATGTCTTAATGCCCTAGTGATCTGAGTTGAGACACATATCATAATTTTTTCAATTTCTGATGAGTTCTTAAAAATAATTAAGATCACTGAATTATAGAATAGGAAGCCTAGAAAGGATCTTATTTGTGGTTTTAAAACTGTGTTAAATGGAAAGTCAGAAAATTCTGTAAGGATACTTTCAGTATTGTTAAGGGAGAGATAGCGACAGGTTCCACTCTCCTGCTTTAACTTATAAATTCACTTTTACCTATTCAACAGGTTAATCTTTTTTAAAAAAAGAAAAGAACATAGTTTCCTGAGGGTTCATTGCATGACAAAATTTGCCATTGAACTAAAGAAGTCTATCAAATGGGTAATATTGAACAAACAATACTTTCTAGATTTAACAAATGAATGATTTTAAATATCTTTAATAGTGAAATGAAATTAGAATTATCTGATTCTACTGAGCTAGAAGCTATTAATCTCTAAAAGTTTCTATCTAAATCTAAAGACTCATAAAAGTTCCTTTTCTTGCTATACAGTTTCCCCAGAATAACTCTTTTAATAAATGGTCTCATAACAGAACTTTGAAAGGGTGGATTTTAAAATACTACATGATATACTTCTCAGTAGATTTCTAAATACTGGCATTCCCTGGTTTATTAATGACTCATACCTATAAATGTTTCTCTTAAATAACAGTTAAGGGACCATCAACTATTTATATATGAATAAATTAATTCATCTCATGACAAATAATTATTGAGCAACAGCTATGTGTCAGTACTGTTCTGGATATTAAAATGGTGGTGAGGTAGAACAATGTCTTTGTTCTTACAGATGTTACAGTGCAGTAGATGAACCAGATCATAAATGATTAGGAAACCCATAATGGAAGAAAAGAAATCATAAACTATATAAAGGACATAGGTGAACAGAGATGAGCATGGAGCATACATTTATAGAAATACAAAAACGAGAGATTGTGTGGGTTTAACACTGAGAGAGGGGTTTAATAATTTTGCTATTTACATGAATTGTGGTTCTTTATTTTTATAAGTTTCTTCTATATTTCTTCATTTTTTATTTTTTTTTTTACTGAGACAGTCTCACTTTGTCACCCTTGGTAGAGTGCTATGGCATTATAGCTCACAGCAACCTCCAACTCAAGCGATTCTCTTGCCTCAGCCTCCCAAGTAGCTGGGACTATAGGCACCCTCCACAAAACCCAGCTATTTTTTGTTGTTGTTGTTGTTGTTTGTTTAGCAGCACCGGACTGGGTTCTAACCCACCAGCCCCAGAACATGTGGCTGGTGCCCTAACCACTCATGAGAACTCAAGGAAATAGGTCTTAACTCATTTTTATAGATGAAGACTATTAAACTCAAAAAGATTAAGTAATTTGCCTAAAGTAAAATAAGTTTGGGAAAGCAAGAACTAGAATCCAAATCTTTATAGCTTCATGTTTTTCTGACTAAAAAAGGAGACTGATTCTCAGCCTCCTTCGTTTTTTAAATGAGAGATAATTCACATACACTAAACATTCACTCCGTTAGAGAGTACACATCAGTGGTTCCTGGCAGGTTCAGAGTTATACAATCATCAGAATGTAATTCTAGAATATTTCATTATTTCCTAAGGGAATTCCACAGCGATTAGCAGAAATTTTCCTTTCCTCCACTTCCTTCAGCTCTGGCTCCCACTGATCTGCTTTCTCTATGAATTTGCCTATTCTGAATATTTCATTTAAATGTAATGTGTAGCCTTTGGTGAATGACTTCTTTTACTCAGCACAATCCTTCCAAGATTCATCCAGGTTGTAGCATATATTAGGATTTCGTTACTTTTAGTAGCAAAATAATACTCCATTATATGGATTAAAGCACATTTTGTGTATCCATTCATCAGTGGTCATTTGGGTTTTTCCATTTTCTGGTTGTTAAGAAATACTGCTGCTTCTGAACATTCATGTATAAGTTCTGTGAGGACGTATGTTTTCAATTCTCTTGGGTATAGCTAGGAGTGGTATTGCTGAGTCATATATTCACATAACTCTATGTTTACCTTTTGAGGAACTGCCAAACTTTTTCAAAGTGACTGCACCATTTATAATCCTGCCAGCAAGGTATGTATGAAGGTTCTAGTTTCTCCACATTATTAGAATTCCCCATATTCTTTTAATAAACATCCCTTTTTAATAGTGTAGTTTGAGTGATCCTTGTAAGCATAAGTACCCTGACTGTGGTAGGTTTAAGGAGATGACTTATGCTTTAGCAAATTAAAGTCAGTTTATACACAAAGAATGTAGAGCCAACAAATAATGTAACAGAACTGCATAATTTCCATGCTTTTTTGTCAGTTATTAAAAATGAATTGCCAAATCATTCATATTATTTATCATTTTTTAAAATATAGACATCTGTACTCACCAAAGCAAATTCATCTACATGAATTCTGGTTTTTTCTATTTCTCCACCTACACATTTAGGAAGAATTGATGATTCGGCTCCTTTAGCAAATAAAAACTTCTCACCTAAAAGGGAAAGATGAGTTATTATGCTATTAATATTAGATAAATTAAAATTTATGAAAGTTTAGATTTGTTACCTGAAGGTGCCTGAACAATTACACTCATTCTCCTACGATCTGAATCAAATTCCAGAATATGAAGCAGTTTGTATCTGAAGGAAACAAGACAAAAACTTTACTTTTGGAAAAATACTAAACAAATACCGTATATACTCGAGTATAAGCCGAGTTTTTTCGGCCCCAAATTTGTGGCCAAAAACCCCACTCGGCCCAAATTTTGTGGCGCAAAAAATCGGGGTTTTAGCGGGTATATTAGGTTTTTTGTTTTTTTTTTTTCAAAAGGAAATGTTTTGTCTTTGT
>CAUYPK010117365.1:0-28153 GCA_963574355.1 Loris lydekkerianus
TCCCTGCCCCTTCCTTGGCCCTTTCCCCATAATCTTCTGCTATAGTTGGGTTATAGCCTTCATGTGAAAGCTATAATTTAGCTTCATAGTAGGGCTGAGTACCTTGGATACTTTTTCTTCCATTCATGAGATACTTTGCTAAGAAGAATATGTTCCAGCTCCATCCATGTAAACATGAAAGAGGTAAGGTCTCCATCTTTCTTTAAGGCTGCATCATAGTATTGCATGGTATACATGTACCACAATTCGCTAGTCCATTCGTGGGTTGATGGGCACTTGGGCTTCTTCCATGACTTAGCAATTATGAATTGGGCTGCAATAAACATTCTGGTACAGATGTCTTTGTTGTAAAGAGGAAAACTCTTTTTCTACCTTTTCCTCTTCTTTCCTTTGACAAAATCCTTGTAATAGTTCAGATCTTGCATTATACTTTCCTCCCTCTAAGGGTTGCCCTAGGCTCCCCATTCCTCTGCCCCATGTTGACTAGGTTGGGCTTTCATTACACTCTGCGTTTCCTTATTTGTATTACTTCACATGATATTTATTACTGTTGGTATTCTCCAAAGATAGACAAAGATTTGGCTGTCATGCCATCATTCTATATCCAACTCCTTGCATAGAACTTGGTGACTAGCAGACAATTGAATTAACTGCATGAACAGATCTTTATTTTGTATAGATGATGATGGTCCCATGGTTATGGGGCCATTAGATATTAACTCAGCACTTGTTTCATTAGAAGAAAAAAAAAAAACCACTCAGTTTTCTGATTATATACCCTTAAACTTCTGGACAGTGGATATCACTGAGAGAACTTTAAACATTTGTTGCTTTCATATGTCAACTCATTCTACAAAATATTTTTACCAAGAACTGGGAATAGAAAAATGAACTGGACATAAACAGTACCTGCCCTGATGAAACTTATATTTCATTGTGTGTGAGGTAGGGTAGGGGAAGTAGATACAAACCAAGCAAAGAAGATAATTAGAAATTGTACTAAAAGCTATGAGGGAAACAAACTTTGGTAGGAGATTATTCATGGGGTAACTATCCTCAAGTCATTATTCAGTGTCTTGTTTTTAATGAGCTCTACCCTAACCTCCTACTTCATGTAAGTACTGCATGCTAACAGATCATGCAACTGGAGCTCCCTATTCCTCCAATTTCAAATTACAGGGCACTGCTTCCTACCCTTGTCACTTCTCCTTCCTTTTATTCATAGCTCCTTTGACCTCCTAACATATCCTATAATTTACTTAGAATTTACACATTAAGTTTACATATTTTATCTCTTCCATTCCCCCTCTGCAAGAATATAAACCCCATAAGGAGATTTTTCCCCACCCTGGTTTATTCGCTGTTGTATCTTCCAGTGCTGCTTACATAGCAGATGCTCAATAAACAGTTACTAAATGAACAGATGATTGAATGAGATAGACAACCGTGGAGAGGATAAGTATGTCCTTCAGCCATGGTGGCCAGTGAGGGCCTCCTTGAGGACTGATGATTGAGAGACATGAATAGTGAGAAAGCTTTGAGCAATATGGGAGACAAATCGTTAAGTAAACAAAAGCAACATATAAAAAGGAAAGAACTTGGAGAATTCAAGAGATGAAACAGACTGATGGGCAGAGGGGTGCATGGCATCAGTAAAAGTGCAGAGATCTGCAGGTGTCAGGTCATTGGAGAGGCTGTGGCTTGGGGTGAGGAGTTTGGATATTTCTTTTATGTGATAGAAAGTCATCGATTGATTCTGAAAATGAGCATGCGCATGATCCAAGTTTTGTTCTAACCTACTATTACTCCAGTCAGTTCAGAGTTACTTCCCTTGTCTAAGCTACCTTCACCTCTCACCTGCATTACGTTTAATGGTTTTTCCACATCCATATGTGTCCCTCTCCAGTCCTTTCTCACACAGCAGTGCAGGAGTCATTCCATTCTGCTGCTGCAACCTGGAATGGCTTCCCCTTATCTGAAAGACAAAGACTCAACTCTTTTGAGCCCTACAGTGAAGGCCTGGGCTATGTGCTGCTCCTGTTCCTCCTGGCCCGCACTGACTCTCTCTCCTTTTCCTCCACAGCACACTGGCCTTGGCGCAGCTGCTAGAACACACATACAGCTCCTGTCTTTGAGCCTTCCGCAGGGTCCAACCCTTCTTTTTCCTTAGCTGCTTCCAGTTTGTTCAAATGTCACTTCCTGAGTGTTACTTCCATAGAGAGACTTCTGTGCACTCCCCAAACCATGAGTCCAGTTATACATGCTCAGAGCTTTTGTGTGTTTCTTCAATAACATTGCTAGGTATTTGGATAACTATTTTTTAATATCTCCTTTTCCCAACACTACCATCCCCATGAGAGCCAGGGCTGTGTCTAATTAGCCTTCTAGCACAGAACCTGATTCTTGGTGCTTAATACATGTTGATCAATTTGTAGAATAAATTAAATAGGAAAGCTTAAGCAAAACCCACTCGGATTTGCCTTGTAGTTAATTAATGATTCATCTGTAGACCTTTTATAGTCACACCCATTGCATCTTGTTCTTCCTGTCTCCTTTTCCGTAGCATCTTTAGTTTCTGTTCTACTGTGTTTTTCTTCTTCATAGTCTTGCAGTCTTTTACCATCCACCCTCCCCCCCCCCATGATAATGTAATGTCCTATGTTTCTAGGACCATTGTCATCTAGGACATGAGAGTGCTGTCTTCACCTCTTCCTGCTGTGGGAGCAGCGGTCCTCTTGTAAGCAAGTGGTCAGTGAAAGCCTTCACTTGGTCTACAACTGCCTGGCTCTTATTCCAGAATAGTTAGATGGCTTTGCAAAGAGAAGGGAAGTGACTCCTTCTGGAATTTTAGGTATTTAGCAAGTATTGTCCCATTTGCTCAAAGCAAGGGAGAAATGGTACGGTCGGAATACCCAGTGCCTCTCACTGGGCTGGCTCAGGCAGAGGCAGTGTCTGTTAGTGTGGGACCCTGTGTAATGAAGAAGCCACGTCAGGACAAAGATATGCACATTATGGCATGGTAAGGTTAAGGTCATTGTTTATTAAGGAGAGAAGTCAAAGTCATTTTAATGGGGAGAATAAGTATTTTCAAGGAAACTAAATTGGATGAGGCGTTAGCTTTGGTAAGACCTCCTTCTCCTTTTGTGAGACCTGGACCTGCAAGCTCCCCTGTAAGGAGTCAGTAGGAACCCCAGTGGCACCCAGGTGACATGAGATAATTGGCTAATTAAATCGGGACCAGCCCTGTGCAGAGAGGTGGCATGTTCTTCAGCTGGGGTTCGGATGGCTAATAGACTGGCAGAGGGATACAGAGAGGTTGAGAAACAAGAAGTTAGCCTTGTGTGGCTGAGGGGCCAAGTTCATTCCCCAGACCCAGCCATGACTGTGAGACTTGGCTTCACAACGATTGCACCCAGCATGGGAACCCACGATGCAGCATCACGTGATTCTTTCTTAACCACAGAGCGTGGTTAAAGATGAAACCTGTGTGGCTTTCACAGTGTGCCAGCCCTGGTTTTTAACAAAGAGCTTTTTAATAAAGCCATAAACTGTGTGAATCATAGTCCTTCCTCTTCGCTTCTCTTTTCTCCTGTATAATCCTTTTGTTTGTTTCTGAGCTGATTTCATCATTTTTATTATTTGTCTAAATTAACTCAAACTCCTTAAAAATCTCAAGTTAGTTTTTGCTAATATTTAATATTTTATTTCAGGTTTCCACAGTGGATTCATAGAGGCTGCAAACAACAGCAGCAATGTGGCTGACTGAGCCAAAGCAAGCCTCCTTTGCTCAGGAAAGGCCTGTGACGTGGGTTTCTTGGGGATCAGTGGGTGATGCTTCTGTCTTAGCGGCTCCTCCATTGTAACATTTAAAGTTTTGCCTAGAACTTTATCTGTGGGGAAGTAGTTGTAGAAAGAAAGCCTTAAAATGATTAAATCTTTCAACTGTAATGTTTTAGCTGTAGGATTTGAAAAACTGAAGGAAGGACAATTAACTAGAATTCACTATTTAGAAGAAAAAAATGGAATCAAACCATTATCAATAAAAGACTGGGTCTACTTGTTTATTTGTTATTAATTTATTTTGTATTGATTCACTTCCTTATAGGCATGTGGAGAGTAGATGATATTTCAAAGTATCTTTAATGTAAGTGATATTTACCTAGTTCAGAATTTTGTATGTCTTAATTCCGATTTTGAGCGCAAGTTTAGAATTTGGTTTGTGGTTAAAAGGGAGCATTTTCCCCTAGTGATATGTGATGTGGTGGCAGTGGACAAAAAAGTGAAATTGGATGTTTTATTATAGTGGAGTACTAAGAAAGATGACTAATTCTCAACATGAGGAGAACAGGAAGTGGTCTAGGAATGAAATCCAAAAAAATCAAATATGTTTGATGTTACCAGTAGTGACCTACTTGATGTGGCTTCTTCAGATGCGACTAGAACTAAAAATTGGGACATCTGAAGGTGGTGGGAGAGTTTGAAGAACATTAGTCAGAAGCTGTTACCTGAAATTTCAGCCTCTGAAGTCATTATTCCCGGGACGGATGACTGGCTTTACAGAGTCTCTGCAATTATTATCAGCTGAAATAGATGGAGAAAAAGGTTGTTTGAGAAGACCAGGACTTACTTGAAATAACAGTTTTGAGGATTCTTTCTGTGCTGGTCAAATTTTTTTGCTTGATCTCTGTAGCCTCTTCACCTCACCTAGATAACAGTTCTATTCTTTCTACTTCTTGAATGAATAAGAGAAAAGCAATTTGTGATTTACTGATGTCTGCATCAGGATTATCTGATTTTTGCTAACGATATTTAAGTTCTAGACTCCACACTGACTAGACTAGTACAATCTAAGCTTTGAAAGCTGCATTTTTAAAAAGCTCCCTAAGTGATCCTTTGGAACCATAAAACTTGAGAACTACTTACTGGTTCCAAGTATAAGAGCCATGTATGTGGACATAAGGAATACTTTTGTTGATTCTGATATTATTACATGAATTAGTTTTAATGAAAACTAAACCCTTATATTGCCTGTTTCTGCTTAGAGAATTCTTTAAGAAGATGACAACCCCAGGTAAAAGAAAAAAAAAATCATTTTCTTTAAGTCTCCTATGTTGTTAAGCCAGAATATTTTAGACTACTGGTTCTCAAACTTAGCCATACTTTAGACCAGCGGTTCTCAACCTGTGGGTCGGAACCCCTTATAACAATGAAAATACATCGTGGCATTAGGAAGGTTGAGAACCACTGTTTTAGACTCATCTAGAAGGTATGTTAAAATACGGATATGTTGGGCCTCATCCCCAGGGTTTCTGATTCTGTAGGTTTGGGATAAGCCTTGAGAGTTTTCATTTCTTACAAGTTCCCATATGCTAGGGATGCCATAGAAAAATACTGTAGAGTGGGTAGCTTAGACAACAAAATTTGTGATCATTTTCTGAAGTATAGAGGGTAGAGCTTCAACATATGAATTCTGGGGAGTGGAGCAGAATTCCGCCAGCCCATATCACTTTGCGATGCTGAGGCTGTAGATCAAGGGACCAAAGTCTGAGAACCTCTCTTCTAGACTTCACTGACCAAACAGGGGATGTCTTCTGAGGATATCGATCCCAACTGTGTTAGACAGTTCTTGACTTTTTGCCCTTTCTCACAATGATCCTTTCTACTTCTCTGTTATGATTATTATCCTTGGCAGATAATTTGCCCATCTGCAATCCACTTGTCTCTGTCCTCAGTGTCTCTGAGTATGTGCCAGATACCAACCCAGGTGACTTGGAAGCCACTCACACTTAGTGCATTTGGACCAGAACTTATTTTCTTTATCACAGTCTTGCTCTTCCTCCTGTTTCCCTGT
Organism: Loris lydekkerianus; assembly: GCA_963574355.1. Lineage (NCBI taxonomy): Eukaryota > Metazoa > Chordata > Mammalia > Primates > Lorisidae > Loris > Loris lydekkerianus. Next base: position 5,852 of record CAUYPK010117365.1, read on the forward strand.
TTCTGTTTCTGACTTGACCATTCACTGGAGATTTAAATGGAATGATGGACTTATAGATTCCATTTTCTATTCCTCTGCTCCCAGTGTTTCATTACCAAATTGAGCAGAATCTACCTTTGTGTATCTCTGCCTCTGTCTCCTTTTGTCCATTTCCTTTGCAGCCAACTTTGTTTGGGTCTCATTAATTCTTCCTTCAATATTGCAATAGCCTTCAAGGAAGAATCTCTCCCTTCTTTGATGAGGAAGATTACTTTGCTATAGTAGTCTTCTTAAAGGATCGTTCTAATTGAAAACATCAAGCATTTTTCTCATTGCTCCTTTAATAGCTAACAGGCCTGGCTAAAAAAAGGCTAGGGCTCTGTTACAAAAAGAAGGAGTCAATGGAAAACTATCAGTCTCTTCAGTTTGCTCCACTGACTTCTCCAAATGGGCACATGCATCTTTGCTCAGCACTCACACCCTTCCCCAGTGGAGATTCCCTAAAGTATAATACCGTCAGAGCCTTCAGCTCAAGGGTAAGCATTTCTGTGTGTTGTGCACTTGGCTCTCTCAGATCCCAGTGTGGATAGTGATGGTTTGGCAACAAATTATCTGCCCGTCACACCCAGTATTCATTGGTGGAATGGTAACAGAATGACTGCAAGATACGGTCTGTGCAAGAAAGGAAAAAATCAAAGATAGAGACACTATAGAGACTTGAGAATCATGCTGGGCCAGAATAATGAAGGCTCAAGCCCAGGCAGTGGAGTGATTTCTGTGGTCGTTTTTGGTGGCCCTTTGATGCTCCTCCTGGTCCTTCTTCCTCTATGGCCTTTCCAAGTGGGCATTAGAAAGTACACCTTCCATTCATATCCACCTCTTTTTGGTATGAGTTTGGAGACGTAGATTGTTTTAGGGATTGGACCATCATGATGCTAGACTTGGGGTTTCACTGGCAATATAATTCCCTAAAAACCTGAGGGGGTTTGCAATCTGCTTGCTGCTATTCCATTCTTGTATGAGTAACCAGCAACAGTTGTCTCATCTTCATATAGTTTTTTGTCTACTATCTCTGGTTTATCACATATAGGCCCTTATGCTTTGCCAACTCCTCCTTCATGGAATTAACTTGAAACAATTTGAAAAACAGTTATAATGATGTTTGCATATTAAGTGCATCCATGTTTCACATAAAACTCCTAAAGGGAGTACTTGCCAAAGGCATGGGGCTATGGTCTTCTCTCCTGTGAAGGCTGCTTGTGCTCCTGCCTCTGGACATGTCTCACAATGGTTTCACTTTGGAGGAAGTAGCCATGTTTTTCAGCCTCAAAGATGTCAACATTAGATGGCCTTTTCACCTCATCTGTTGCCTATAGGCTCTTAGCAAAGTTGTGTTCTACCTTGTCAGAAGACTGGCTAGCTCTATCCTGAGCTCATCTCTGTGTGTAGGATTTTGTTTAAAGGGTCAAGAATCAGCCAAAACACACCAACACTCTAAAAATTTTGTATTGTTTTCCCTAATGCCATAACCTTGGTATCTTGGTTGGTTTGGTATCTTCCAATGTTCTAGTAACTACTTTTTTTTTTTTTTTTTTTTTAACCAGGATCACCAGTTTCTGAGTCTTTAATAATTTTATCTTTTTTTTAAATATTTTTTTTTTTTTTTATTTAAAGATGTTGTCTTACTGTGTTGCCCAGGCCAGAGTGCAGTGATAATTCGTAGGCATGATTACCATTTTATCTTTTCTCATGCCACACAACCACCTCCAAGTGAATCCTACACTTAGCTAATGCACAGCCTTTTTTTTTTTGGTATTAAATTTTATGTTAGGGTGGTGGCCTGTGGCTCAGTGAGTAGGGTGCTGGCCCCATATACTGAGGGTGGTGAGTTCAAACCCAACCCCGGCCAAACTGCAACAATAAAAAAAATTTAAAAAAAATTTTATGTTAGAATTAAGTTTGGGTGTGTGTCTGAAATCAAAAAGTAACAGTGGCTTAAACGGTTTTTAAGTTTATTTCTTTTGCTTGTGAAGGAAGTTTGGATGGAGGAAGTCTAGAACTGATGTACAGGTTCCATGGTGTCACTGGTGTTTCAGAGTTCTCCAGCTTCCCTCTCCACTTGCCCAAAGTGAGGATATTGACCTTGGGATTTAAAATGGCTGCTGGAATTCCAGCCATTATACCCACGTTCCAGGCACAAAGATACAGATGGGAGTTGAGGTTGTGGGGGTAGGGTATATGCATTCCCTTTTATCAAGATTTTCTGGGCAATCTACACTACATTATTTTTGAATGGCCAAGATTTAGTCAGTCATGTGAATTCAAAAGGAGCTCAAAATATAGTCTCTCAGCTAGGTGGATATATCCAGTTATTTATCAAGGTTCTGTTAATAAAGCAAAGGGGAAGGTGGATATTGGTGTAGGAAACGAACAGTCTGTCAGGAAAACATATACATAATTAGACAACAACGTGAAGAGTTTTATATTCCTTAAAGAAGCCACAGATAGTTTTCAGCGGGAATTTAGTGGAGGGAGAGGTAGTGTCCAGCTATAATACATTTGGAGGGCTCTCAAGAGAAGACACCATTTGAATTCAGTTGTAAAGCATGGGTAGGAGAGAACTAGGGCATTCTAGTTGGAGAACCAGTGCAATTAAAGGCAGAGATTTAAAAAAAATGCAAGGAGTGTATCCATTTGACTAGACAGGGCTGGATCTAGGGTGAGGTGAATGAAGTGCCTGGGGTGCCCAAGACACTTGATCTCAGGGTTTTGCAAATGTGGAATGAACATGTCTATAAATTTGTGCTCCAGGCATCTCACTTAGTCCTGGTGACTAAAATAAATGACACATGAAGGAGATTGGTGGCAAGCTATGTTGGGATGCTTGGCCCTTTCCAATTTCAAGTAAAGAGATAGAAGGCTGCTCCCACGCGTGTCAAGCTGAATGCCGGGCATCTTCTGCCAGTTCCAGATGACAATCTGGCAATCTCCCCACCAAAGGAAGAATTTTGCAGTTAATTAGCATAGTAATTTCTTATAGACCACACACCAAAGACAAATTGCCATGTTTTTTCTTGCCATGGTTATTCTGAGATTCTGAGTTGTATTTTAGTCTTTCATGATTAAACCCACATCAGATCCTGATATGAGGAAAGCTTTCAGACATTTGCCATAATGTTAATATAGCTGACACCTGCTGTAAAGCCACACAAAATGGGGACTGTGGGAAGTCCCCTGCATTCTCCTGGTGTGGGCCTGTGGCGCACATACTCCCACAAGCCCGCAGAAGCGAGCACTTCATGTTTACCGTGGAACACTGGAGGAAGGGGTGCTGGGCATGCTGTGATTTTAGCTGCTCTAGTTTGAAATTAGCTTGGCTCACGTGGGTTGGGTATGAAGACAAGTGGTCACAAAAGCCTTTAATCCAAAAAGTAAGTTGGGAAATGCAAGAAGCTGTTACACTGTGTGATTTCAGTGTCATGAAAGCTCTTTCCTAACCTCTGTAACTATGAAATTGGGGTTTTTATAATCCCCATAACCATGTATTATAGGTTCTGAGTCTCCTAATAATAGTTAAAGATCATTGGAAACTTTATACATCAGTTGGATGACCTGCAGCTCTATGCTAGAGGGGTAGGGAGTAAATTATAGAAAACAAATGAAAAGTAATGGATAGTTTATTGAGGTACCTTCAAGACACTAGGCTGTTGCCATATATCATCTCATAAAGCTCTTAGTTCTTACCTTTAGTTATAGCTAGACAGAAATGGAGGCTTGTATTTTATATCCTTTTTACAGATAGTATCTCGATATGTTGTCCATGCTGGTCTCACACTCCTGGGCCCAAGCAATTCTCTTGCCTCAGCCTCCCAAAAAGCTGGGACTACAGGGTGTGCCACCATGCTTGGATTATAGAGATATTAAATTTCTGGTTCAGTGGTCATCTGGCTTAGGTTAGAGAACCTTCTCTGAAGACAAAACATTATGAATGATGATCTGAATGCCAAAAGGAGCACAAGAAGAGATGGCCTAGATGCCAGGGGCTAGGGACGGGTCTCCTTGGGACTGGTCCATGTCAACAGAAGGGGAGTGCAAACAACTAGGCAACCCTTAATCCTGTTTCTCAGTTGTGCCATTTAGAAGATACAGAAGACAGGTTTTTAAATTAGCTGATGCAAGAAAACTAGAAATAACAGTAAGTATAGTAGATGATGGCAAGATTGTTATTTAGTAAGATTTTAAGCAAAGTATTGAATTTCATACAAAGTTATTTAAGGGAGACAAATGTAAGAACTGTGTTTGTATGTAAAAAAAACCCTACTGAAAAAATGAAGTGACAAGACATAGCAAAAGCAAATGTGAAAAAAAGATTTAGGGAATTTTTCAGCAGTATATTTAATAGAAGTCAAGTATAAAATTCTAATGCCGTCTCCGGGACACCCTAAAAAATGCAATGAAATCCTAGGTCCCATTAGATAATAGAAATATAATGTCTAGAATTAGGGCGGAGATAGTGCTTTTGAATACTGCATTTAGAAACCCACAGGTGGATTACTGTGTTTGGCCCTTTTTAAAGTTTATAGACAAACTGAAATGTGTAAAAAGGGTCATAATGTTTTCTCTTTGGAAATTCTTTCATCTTTTAATGTTTTTAAGATTTACACATTTTTCAAGGCCTAATTCAAAGCCTGTCTCCCCCGTGAAGTCTGTTCTGATCCATTGTGATTTTCCCATCTCAGAAATCCCTTTGTGTATTTTGACTCTTCATTCCCAATCCCCGGTTATTTTCTGTGAACATAAACTCCGCCTCCCCTCCAGTCTCAGGAAGGCAAGACCCATGTTATTTATTAGCTTCTGGCTGTTCCAGTGCCAGGCTGAGAGCAGTGTTCAATTGTTACTTCTTTGTGATTGATTGGCCTGTGGTTCTCAATGGGGGATGGTTTTGCCCAGCTCTTCCACCCTCTCCAGGAACATTTGGCAATGTCTGGAGATGTTTTTTGTTGTCTCAACTAGAAAGAGTGCTACTAGCATCTACCTAGTGGGTAGAAGGCAAGGATTCTTGCTAAATATCCTAAAATACGCAGGACAATCCCCATACCAGGAATGACACAAAATGTCGGTAGTGCTATGATTGGGTAACCCTGTATTAGCCAATCCGGGAGTGTTTTGATTGTTTTTTTTAAAAGGCTATCCCATATGCTTCTTAATAGTTACATGTTAGTGACAGATAGCATGCCTGCTGCCCCTTCCCTGAAGGAAGGCCACCTCCAGGTAGTCACCTCTGAGGTTCAGGCCAGGGCGCTTAGTTTTTGGTTATATTACTAAAGGCAGATAAATACGGGTGAATTAGCAGGTTTGCGCATAATGAAACCGATTTCACAATTTACAACTAAAAATTAGTTTTATTAGTTTCTAGCCATTCCCTCTGTAAATATCTAGGGTTTTGCCTCGGTTTATTTGTTATGTTCCAATGAGATAATAACAGCTTTCCCCCAGCTATTTCATAAGGCTATGTTGAAGAAAAAAGGAGATAATATAGGTGAGGAGTTTTGAACTCTCTAGGTGGGAAAATTACTATTAAAGCATTATTATGATAATTAGTAGCAGCAATCTGGGGTATGTTAGAACAAAGTATTTTATATACAGTGCTTTATACTCTAAAGAAAAGAACTAATTAAAGTAAACATGTTGTTCTGGTTCTAACTCATGTTTTCTGTGGCCAGGGTTGATCTCCTACACCATAAATATGCCTTCCCATTATGACCATAGAATACCCTATTGGGAACTCTCTCCTTGACCAGTGGAGTGTGGCCAGGCCAAAGATAGTGGGTGAAGAGCAATAAGAAAACGTTTGCTGATCTTAGGAAGCACGAGTGCTTTTATTGTTTAAAATTGAAACCTTATTCAGGGATTCAGAAAGCCATCCCTTGATGAACTTGGCTCGTTGCCATGTTTCCTCACATAGCTCTGAAGGATTTTCAACACATACTAGGAGTTAGAAGACTTCTAAGCAGGGAGGGTACAGCTGGTCCCAAGCATGTGCCCTTTGGCATGCAGTCTCTTGTCCCCACAATGCCTGCTCACCTCACCTACTATTTGTCTGTGTCTCTGTGGCTGTTGTGCGGTTGGCATCCACCCCCTGTGCTGGCGTGCCAAGGGAGTGAATGAACAATTGGGTACCCTGGCACTGGTAGATGTTTTAATAACTGTGGAAAATGAGGAATTTACAGATGCATGATTCAGGCTCCCACTTCAAAGGTCCTCAACCAAAATCCCCCTGAAATTAGAAGCACTACTACTGAACAAAATGCAACCAACCTTTTGCATGGCTGCCCAACATTATTATTAATCTGTGTGTTCAGTGTTTGGGAAAGTTACATGACTGGGAAACAGAGGCCCTGCTTTCATCTGGAATTTATGTGCAATGTTCAGTAGGTACGTCCTGCCTGAGAAAGAGGTAGTAGGTAATAGGAAGCAATTTGCTTTTCACTGTCAGTCAAAACTCAAGGCAGGTCTGCACTCATTGACAAGGGGCTTAACCAGCAACCCTACTTGGTGAGATCTTCCTAGGCCTGAACTGCCTTCACTCTGAATGGAGAACTGTCTTTCCTTCCTGGTCTGAGACTCACTGGGAAGGGGGAGAAAAATGTCCTCTGCGTCCCACTCTTCCCTTGTTACTCCCTACTTTTTCAGCTACTTCTCAGTAGCTTCCCAAGCCCTTATGATGTTTTTGGTAGATGCCATCTCTGCTGAGATTTCTCATGATTCAGACCTATCCTTCCTGGCCAGCCCCATTAATATTATACTACCATTCATTGTCCCATACTGTATAAGTACTCCTTAAACCTCATTTCACCTTGAGAGGTACATCTTCTTTTTATTCAGACATGGGGTCTGGATATGTCATCCAGGCTAGCCTTGAGCTGCTGGGTTCAGTGACCCTTCTGCATCAGCCTCCCAAGTAGCTGGGACTATAGGTTCATGAAAGATAGATCCTTTTAAGCCTTAATTTGTACATAAGGGAACAGTATCAAAATGCGTAAGTAACTTGTCCAAGGTCATGCAACTAGAAGAAGTAGAATTTTGAACTCCGGGTCCGAAGCCCAAACTCCTACACTATATGATACTCCTCCCACTTCTCACCTTAAAACTCAATGGTGATATTTCTTGTTCTTTCAGATTAGCAGCAACAAATCATTTGACTTTAATAGCCCCTCACTAGAAATGCCTGATTGTCAGTGTTCTGTTTTCTCACCCTATGCCAAAGGTGGAGGTGAGGGTGGAGCCTTCCGATTATCTACCAAACATACCACCCAGATGGGGAGGCTTGTGGTGTATTAGCTTGAGTCATCCAGTCCATGATAGAGTTATGTAGCTATTACCACTGGACAAGATAAATCCTGGACAGGGCCTTCCTGGATGCTGTTGATGTTGGCCTTGATGTTTCTCATTTTTTCCCTGTTTTTAAAGCTGACCAGTGTTTTCCTCTGTGCTCCTTTCTGACATGTTAAATCTTCAATCCAGGTTGACATCCAGTTGGTTTCTAGATACTTCCTTTCCAAGGTGGCTCTTTCAGGCAGACACTATATACAAAATAATAACTACCAGCAGTAGTCAGCAGACCCTGTGCTATATTATTTTTACTATCTCATCCTCACCAGGAAACATTTGGGAAATGTATTACAATTTTTCTTTTCAGGAAATTAAATGAGGAAGCCGAGATAATTAATTTTTCTAAAGTCAGGCTATTTAGCAAATCTGGACTTTAAATTGACCAAGCAGTAGAGGCAATATTGGGAGTCCAGTGATGGCTGACGTGACATACAATTTGTTACATTCTTACTAGCTCCGTAATTATAAACTGGGTGGTTATGCGTGGTTGACTCTGGTAGAGATTGATGATAGTTCACTTTAGGATCAAAGGAAAATCATTTTCCCAGTTCTTTATCCAGTCATATTGTTTTTAAAAAATATCCTTCCTAGCTTTCCCTCTTTTTTCTTCTTCACCAGAGTAAGCGCAAGCCAAGAAATCTTTGGAGTGTGACTTTGGGGCCAGGCTGTGTTTCATCACCACCTAACTGGATAGTAGTCCGTCATTAGCTGCTATTTCTGAGTCTCCCTGGGTGATGGAGCACTCTTCCTGGAAGCCTAGGGAGGGGGAAGGAGTCTGGGCAGGAAAGCTGACTATCAGATTGGTATAAAACTTCTTTAAGTTCTTTTTCTTTCTTTCTTTTTTTTTTTTACTTTCTTCCTATATATTGAAAATATTTTGAGGACATATATTTTCTCCTTGTGTTTTTGCTTTGATAAAAATATTTTCATTCTCCCTTTGTTCTAAATATTTTTAAAATTTCCAAGACGATTTCTGCATCCCCTGGTTGTTAGGGAGTGTTGTTCACTCCCAAATAGTTGGAAGTCGAACAACAATTCAGTTGTTTCTGAATTTCTAATTGCGCGTATTTCTAACTTATTTACTTTTGCATTTCATGTCTGTTTAGAGTACTACCTGAGAACCTCGCCTGGATGTGCTGATTCTCCGCAGTATGCAGAAACTGGTTTTAGGGCATTGTTTCTCAGTCCGTCTTGTCTGCTTAATTTGTTAATAAAGGAGATGGTTGTGTTGAAAGCTTTTACTATGGTGATGAATATGTCAATTTTCTCAGTTTATTAGTGTTTGCTTTATATATTTTCAAGTTATTAGGTGTGCATAGACACAGAATTATTAGACAATGCTGGTGAGTTTGATGTTTTAAAGAATTGCTATGTAGTAGAGATTCTCTTTGTCTTAATTAATGGTCTTGGCTTTGAAGTTTATTTTGTCTTATTTAAATTTTATGGCCCCAGGTTGTTTTTCTAATAGATGTGTTCTTGGGAAGAATATATAGATGGTGCCAAAAAAAAATGTATTCACATTTTAAGAGAGGAAAAAAAGCTATATTAAAATTATAATATTCCGTATATACAGATAACACAAGGTGAACACAAGTCACTTTCGAGCACCTTTTGTAATTGCAGAAGTCAAATGTGACTTGAGTATTACAACTTAGTAATTTTTTCCTTTCTTAAATGTGTATATATATTTTTTGTACTCCCTGTATATCTTTAAAACAAGCAAGCAATCAGGCAACCTTTGTCTTTCAACTGGATGGTTCAGCCTAGCTCACAGCAACCTCCATCCTCCTGCCTTAGCCTCCCAAGTAGCCAGGACTACAGGTGCCCACCACAATGCCCCACTAATATTTCTATTCCATTTCTGGTGGAGATGGGTCTCACTTTAATCAGGCTAGTTTGAACTCCTGATCTCAAGCTATCCTCCTGCCTCGGCCTCCCAGAGTGCTAGGATAATAGGTGTGAGCCACCTTGCCTGGTCACATAGTTGTGAATTTAACAACTATAGAAGCTAGGATCCAGATTCATATGGCTGCCAAACTATAAATCATTTGTTCATGATAATTGTCTGACAATTAAAAGAAATTATGAAGTTTTGCTTTCGTGTGGTTTTTGTCTTGCAACATGCTTGTTGAGTCATGAAAGCACTATAACTATTTCTGACAAAATTTTCCTCATCTTGTTAATTTCATCTTACTAATTTCCTATTTGTACCTTTTCTACTATACCTGATTTTGTTTCTGGCTTCCTGCTTTCTACATATCCTAGACTTGTGCTCCAAGACTATAGTCCTCTGTCTTACTTGTCTAAATTAACTATTGCAGATCTTTTTGTTGGCAGCGATGCAACAGCCTACAACCACTTACAGCCTGCAGGTTTTAGCAACCAAACAAAGATAGAATTATGCTTCTATGTTAGAAATACTTAATAAACAAAGACAAACAACGCTCAGATACTTGGATGGAGGTGTAGGGTGAGAGGGAGAGATGTTTAAAGTTCTCAGAACTTTGCCTAAACAATCAAAGAGACCAATATTGCTCCTGTGGTTTTGGTTTTTTTCTTTTCTTTGTATTGCCACATTTGTCTGTGCTCTTTGATTCTCTATTTATTTACCTGGGTTTTCCCATCTCATTCAGTTATCCCTGGTCTAAAGAATTCTATGCCACAACTTAGAAACTGTTCGGTGACATTACAAATTTTCCGTTGCTCAATGAGAAATATTTTTTAGAGGTCATTGTGAGAATTAAAAGTTGAAGTTGTGAATAGACAGGAGCCCTGGGAAAAGAGACTTCTTATTTTTTTTATTTTTTATTTACTTTTTTTTTTTTTTTTTTTAGACAGAGTCTCACTTTGTGGCCCTGGGTAGAGTGCCGTGGCATCACAGCTCACAGCAACCTCAAACCCTTGGGCTTAAGTGATTCTCTTGCCTCATCTTGCCACATAGTTGGGACTACAGGCACCGCCACAATGCCTGGCTTTTTTTTTTTTTTTTTTTCTTTAGAGATGAGGTCTTGCTCTGGCTGAGGCTGGTCTTGAATTCCGGAGCTCAGGGCAATCCACCAGCCTCAGCCTCCCAGAGTGGTAGGATTACAGGCGTGAGCCATTGCACCTGGTCAAAAAGAGACTTCTTAGATACTTTTTATAAAATTAATAGTATTCAGAAGTTAAAAAGATAAGTTCTGAGCTTAAAATACTATCAAATGCCTTTATGACATTAATAATCCTATCATAGGATACTGACCTTTATTAGTAAACTCTAATACCAATATTCCACATGATCTGGCCACATTTTATACCTACAGTTGGCTCTTCTGGGCTGTCAGCCAATGTGTGCTCAAGAAATGCAAACTAACATTTTATATGCATCTAAACAGACTATTACAAGGCAAGCAAATTTGCTGGGGGGAAATCCAATAGGGAGAACTACATGTCTTCCTCATAACAAATGGTCTATGGATTTTGGACTCTTTGCAGTTATTCCCTTGGTTTTGCTAGTTTTGGAACTCAAGGCCATAGGAAATGAAAATAAAAGTTTGAGGAGATAAGGATCAAAATTAAATACCCAGAACAGGTGCTCGTCTACAGGTTGTGTGCGTGCATTGGCATACAGCTGCTTCAACGTGCAGCGTGTGCCAGCATGGTAACTGTGGGTGGAATTTGGGATTAGCTCTAGAAAATGCAACCTGTGGTGTGTTCCCTTTTTTTCTCATCTGAACAAAAGCATCCTAGGACAGCATCTTTTCTATATGAGCAGTAATGATCCAGAAAGAGAACTGAGAAATGAGTTGTTCCATGGGAGAGAGATGAATGTGCCTACCCCCGATAGTGCCTCTTTAAAATGCAAATCTTTATGAACTGTAGCATATACTTTGCTGCTATACCAGAGAGTATGATGGAATTGAACTTCCTCTAGATGGCTAAGGTCATTATTAGAAAGCTCTGTAATTTTTCAGTACAAGCATAGAGGATGCCCATGGGGTTACGGAGCTGTATAGAGAAGTAGGCTCTGAAGGAAATGCCTTGCAGGCTGTAGTTATTGAGTTTTTCTTATCTAATGTCCATAATTTTAAAATTTCTGTCTTATGGCAAATGTGGGCAAAACTGACATTCCTATTTTTAATTCCTGCCTATTAGCCATCCTTGCCATATGTTGTTTAAGTTGACAGATTGTTGGTCATTATTGAAGCTAGTTGATGTTTACACAATGCTTGTTGTTCTATTCTCTCTACTTGGGATAAGCTTGACTATTCCCATTGTGGATTCCCATGGACAGAGGAGCAATTCAACTTCAGGTGAGGGCCTGTGGCAATGCACTTCCTAAAGATGGCTGCCAACAGTCTTCCGTACCACATTACCTTCTAGACTATGACCTTGACACCTCCTGAGAGATGGGTCTAAATCCTGTGCCCCTGTATCTGGGCAGGTTTGTGACAAGTATGGCAGAAGGGACACTAGGTCTTAAAAGGCAATGCAGGTTTTGCTTTAACACTCTTAGAGTTCTGAGGCAGCAGGTAAGAGATCGGACTCTACTGGGACTTCTATGCTGTGAGGTAGCCCAGCCCACGTAGAGGTCAGGTGCAGGTGGTACTACATTGAGTCCACAGCTCCAGTTGAAGGCCCAGCTGACAAGCACCAACCTCCAGGCACCTGAGAGAAGACACCTCCAGATGATGGCAGCCTCAACCTCCCGAATCTCCCCCCAAATCCTCCTCTCCCCTGCTGTTGTGTCTTCTCAGGGGAAGCCCCAGGCATCTTGGAGTAGAGACAAATGGTGCCTGCTATTCTCTTTCCAAATTTCTTAACCACAGAATCCAGAGCAGTTTGTAGGATAGATAGCAATAATAACTATAACAAGACCCCAGGGATTCTTCTGGGAGTGGAAACCAGCATTTCAGTTCGTAGTCTTTGCAGAATGCCACATGGGGTATTGGCTAAAATATTGAACTCTGGAGTTAGGTCTGGATTCAAATCCTGGATCCATTAGCTGTTATAACCTAGGCAAGTCTTTGTCTTTTTTGAGTTTCAGTTTCTCGTCTATAAAGTGGGGACAATCCGAGTATTCTGTCATGGGATTTTGTGATGCTATATTGAATAGAAAGCACTTAGCAAGTGAACAGCACAGAATAAGTACTTGGTACTTTTTAGCCTTATGTGTGTGTGTGTCATACATTTCAGTTCTTAAAAATTCCTATCACTACCTTTGTGATTCTCTGATGTATCCAGGTAATTGAGTTTTCCAGACAGATGAATTTCTGTCTATTAAGACTTGGTAATGTTATTTTCATAACTCAGAACTTGGAGAGGAAATAGCAGTGTATATGTTTTGGAGCCAAGGTTGCTAGATTGAAAGTTCGAGATGGGCAGGGACTGTATTTCTCTTTTTCATCATTTTGGCAAGCCAAGCACAGTGGAAAGTGCTCAATCAATACTTTTTGGAGCCAGGTGTGGTGGTGCCTGCCTGTAGTCCTGGCTACTTGGGGAGCTGAGATGGAAGAATCCCTTGAGCCCAGGAGTTCAAGGCTGCAGTGAACTATGGTTACCACTGTCTATCAGCCTGAGTAGCAGACCAAGACCCTGTCTTTAAAAAATAAAAAACTTTCTGTATGAATCACATAAAATACTATCATGCAGACTTTGGATTACAAAAAAGATTTAGGACCATCTTATTACTGCCTATTTCCAGAAATCTTGGGAATTTTCTGAAAAATATTTACTCAGAAGCTTAATATGTAAGTATTGATTACAGTGATTTTAAGATGACTTAATTTTATTTAGAGCCATAGAAGATAAACCACTTTTCATATTTGTAGATCAAAAAGATTTCTCCCATATTCTTGGGATACTATGATGGATATTAAATAATTTGTTAAGTAATTAGCCCAATGCATTTTTCTATAAGATGGTTACACTTTTGGTTTTTATGATTCAGAGGCCAAATTGATAATGTTGAGACGGTACTGTGATTTAAATTAATTATAACCTTAAGCTTGTTTTATAATTTTCATTACACCAGGCAATAGCTCAATTTTCTTGTCACAACATATAGAACATTAATTAGAGTAAAAATTATGAGCTATGACAAGGGATTTTCCAACATTCTAGTAACCCTATTTTAAAGGAAACACTGCAGGTCTGGTTTTTATTAGATGAAACAGCATATTAGCTTCTCTCTGGGAGTTAAATAACTTTGAAAGCTTTAGCATTTTGTTAATGACTAGTAAAGAGACTATAGAGGCAGATTCTATTTCCCAAGGTTCAAGATTCTTGTATTAGCTGCACAGGTTAGGTTATGCTGTGGTAATAACACAAAATTTCTTTATGATACTAAGTCCACTTTAGGTGTTAATCACTTGCCATGTGGTGGCCCAGCCTTCTAGGTCCTGTGACCTTGGGACACCTGCATCTCAGCATCTGTGTCCACAGTCAATGTGGCAACGGATGGCCTCTCCCTGACTCCGGATGCTTCTGCTCAGAGATGACACCTGCCACTTTCACTTCATGCTTCATTGGCCACCACAAGTCAAATGGCCATGTTTAATTTCACCAGGTGGGAAAGAATCACTTTCCTCTATGTCTAGGAATAGAAGAAAGGGAAATATTGGTGCGCCCTTGTCATGTTCCAGAAGTAACATAGATATTGTAAGAAGTAAAACCTTTGTTTTTGTCCAACTTGATGAAAATTGCATTGAATACAAATAAAATCCTGTTTCCTAATGTGATTATTACAGCTTAAAATGCAACAACAGGCAGCACAACAGAATGGGATTTAGCAGGAGCTGGTTCTGTCTAGGATTTTCTCCAAGGAGTGGGGATACTTAGTGCTGGAATCAGACTTGGTTACAACATTGCTTGCTTTGCTGAGACGTAGAGGATGATACTGTAAGGAGATTTCCATTTAAGTATTTCCACAGGGGTGGGACCCAGAGATAAGATACACAGTCTGAAAAATAATCATATAGGTAACTACAGCAGAATATTATACTTCAGATAGCTACCATGTGGATTGAAAAATCTACCTTTCTCTTTCTACAAACCAATGTTCAACTAGTTCTATCTCCATCTGTCATTGCCTTATGCTCAATCAAAAGAGCACATAAAGTGAAGGCCTGGTAAGACCCTGCCTACAAGATGTGTTAATTCTTCTTTTGCCTCTAAACTAACCAGGTTGTATTATATACCTGCTAATTTTTCAAGGCTGAGTATGATTTTCTACTACTGAATATGGCCTACCCAAGGAAATATCATTAATTTGAACCTCTTGGCACTTTCTCTCATGTTGCTGGTGGCCTTTGACCAATAAGTGTTAAGCAAGCCTTTGATGAAGAGAGTTTGGTCCAATCAGTTATTGGTCCACCCTTGGGCCAACCTGGTAACTAAAACACTTCATCGTAAAATCTACGTAAGAAGTCAAAACATTCATTCCCTTTGTGTTTCTTTCATATCACAAAAGAATCTCTAAGGGTAACTAGCAAATGAAGTTTCTTGACTGATAAAATGACTATTTTTTTGTCATATTAACATGGATTTAACTTATGAGGATATACAGGTTTGGGTGGGGTTGGTATTGAGATGGAAGTCTATGGGAGTGTTGATGCAACTGCCTTTCACAGTAAGTGGCAGTCATTTAAGACACAGTCTAAATCAGGGAATGAACTTGAGGTTTGGTGTTTTTCCACATTTTCCATCATTTTATCATTACCTTACATGCAATTTTTATTCTTTTTTTTTTTTTTTTTTTTGAGACAGAGCCTCAAGCTGTCGCCCTGGGTAGAGTGCTGTGGTATCACACTTCACAGCAACCTCCAACCCCTGGGCTCAAGCAATTCTCCTGCTTCCACCTCCCAAATAGCTGGGACTACAGCGCCTGCCACAAAGCCCAGCTATTTTTTGGTTGAAGCTGTCATTGTTGTTTGGCAGGCCTGGGCTGAATGTGAGCCCGCCAGCTCAGGTGTATGTGGCTGGCGCTTTAGCTGTTTGAGCCACAGGCGCCGAGCCTGCAATTTTTATTCTTAACAGCACTTAGTTTGTCAACTTTTCAGTAAAAACAAGGCAGTCCACTAAAGGATGTTGTCTTACAATAAGAATAAGAACAATATCCATTTGTCAGGTGCCCATAAGGCATGTTGGTGTCAATATTTGAAAACAAGAGCATCAGTGCCCTGGCCTGAGGGCATTATGGCACGAATTGTTTATTAGACTGATGGCACTTTCTAGGAAAGAAAAATGAGGTGAAGGCATATTTCCGGAAAAAGAACTGATCATTGCAGCTAATGAGAAAGATTCAACTGGAGTTTTTTTATATTGTTCTCTCAATTTTTCTCAATCTGCTTTCCCACAATATGTCATCATACAATACCATGTACATTGTTCTATTTATTCCTTCATTCATTTAGCAATCATGTATTGATTATATTACATGACAGGAAAAGGCTGAGCATTAGGGATAAAGAAATATCTTAAACCATTTGCTGTCAACTAGGGGAAATACACAGATTGAGAATTAGAGAAACGGAGTAGAAATATAAGTAAGGAGAAAAGGGACCACAGACCAGGGCCTGTGGAAGTATCTAGGAGGAAGGGAGACAGGAGAGAGATCACAGCTTTCTGAGTCTTGAATAGGCAAGAGTGGGTCAAAGGGAATGGCCCTTCCAACCAATGGGAAGAGCTGAAAGGCATTACTCTTCAGAGGGAGTGGTAGGTGACAAGTGACGATAGAGCACCAGGGAGGAAGGCCTGTGGCAGAGAGTGAGGCCAGCCAAGGTCTGGAAGCCTCACCACTCAGGGTGCTGGTGGGGCTGGGAGGCAGGGAGCCTAGGATCTGGCTCCCTTGTCAGGAAGGTGACTCCAAAGACCAAGCGGAGATTTGACTAGAGGCTGCCACATTCCAGGAAGGAATGATGGCCAGAGTGGGCACGTCAAGAAGAGGAAAGGTGGGGGGTGTTTAGAATGTAAAATTAAAGAGAGCTCGTTAAGTGACTGAATGTGGAGGGTTAAGTAGAGGAAAGAATCAGGGATGATTTCTGTTTCTGACTTTCGTGACTGGCATTAAGAAGATAAGGAATGCAGGAATAATAAGCACATTTGAAGGAAAAATGTGTTAAAAATTAAAAAGATGCTTCAAAATTGAAGAGGATATGTCTAGGGCAGCGCCTGTGGCTCAAGGGAGTAGGGTGCCGGCCCCATATACTGGAGGTGGTGAGTGCTAACCCGGCCCCTAGAAAAAAAAAAAAAAAAAAGAAAAAGAAAAAAACTGCAGAAAAGGATATGTCCAATTAGTGCAATAATACATAGCATTTATGGAGAGGTCTGTATGTGCCAGATATTGTGTAAGTTGTGTTTTTTTTAACTGATTTAATTCTGACAGCCACCATAATAGCTATCATTTATTTCATCAAATATAAGGCGTTGTTCATTGTAAGATACATCTCTATGTCAAAGATGTTAAAATGTCATTGTTGGAATTAATGGGATAAAGATT
The DNA here is from genome assembly GCA_963574355.1 of Loris lydekkerianus. Taxonomy (NCBI): domain Eukaryota; kingdom Metazoa; phylum Chordata; class Mammalia; order Primates; family Lorisidae; genus Loris; species Loris lydekkerianus. The sequence continues at coordinate 22,698 of CAUYPK010117365.1, forward strand.
GGGTGCGGTGGCTCAAGCCTGTAAACCCAGCACTTTTGGGGAGGCCAAGGCAAGAGGATTGCTTGAGATCGGGAGGTTGAGACCAGCCTGAGCAAGATCAAGACCCCTTCTGTACTAAAACTAGAAAAATTAGCTGGGAGTGGTGGCAGGAACTCATAGTCCCCGCTACTCAGGGGACTGCTGAAGCAGGAGAATTGCTTAAGCCAGGAATTTTGAGGCTGCTGTGAGCTAAGATAATGGTATAGCAGGGCACTCTAGCCAGTGAAACAGAGTAAGACTCTGTCTCAGAAAAAAACAAAAAGGGTGGAAGTGGTGTGCATGGTACATAATAAATTCGTGATAAGGTCCTTTAAATCAAAACTAAAGTAACATTGATAATTATATCCTAATGCCTCTTTTGTTACATTAAAATTTCTCAAAACATTGGAGGACACCTATTTCAGGCAGAAGTTCTACAAGAGAATCTAAAAAGGCAGTATCAACAGGGTTGTTGGTCAGAATTGCTCAAAGAAAAATGGGTTTTCTAAGAAGGTGGTGTGGTGCGGTTGATTTTCTTAAACCATCAGCGTATGACTTCCCCGAGCACACTGCCGTTTCCTCGTATGTCTTATGAAATGACAGGTGAGAGGGGGAATGGAACAGAAATCACCTAGAGAACATTGTCATGCAAGTGTGCGGAGTCGGGGCTGTAGGTTTGCATGTCAAGTTCATGATAACTGCAGTCCTGGGAATAATTAAATTCCTTACCTGTGGGCAGGTGTGTTTGGCCTCTTGCCTTCACTTATGAGGCAAGACAATGTCCCTCAGCTCAGTGAGTCACTGCTTTTGGACATAGCTCTTCTCACTCAGTAGTAACCAATTTGTTTTTCCGGCATGGTTTTTTTCCCCATCTTTCCCCCCACTCCTTTCTCTCCTCCATTTCCTCCATGATTATCAGTCCCTAGTGGGGGGAGAAAGAGAGAATTGATGGGATATTAAAGATAGCAACCCAGTGTGCAGGGTTGCAAGGGAAATAGAAAAGAAACATTTGGAGCCCGGTCCTCAGGATGGTGGAAGCTTTAGTCAGACCAGGAGGATAAGCTGAGAATAGCTCTAAGGAGGCGGGCTATGGAAAAGCAAGGTCTATGTGTCCTCCTCAGCAAGATCAGATGCAAAAGGTAAGTGTACATGGTCTTTGAAAGTAAGACAGTTGAGTAATCATAGTCGGGAAAGAGAGCTGCTTCTGCAGCCAGCCTTCCAGATGGGGTCAGGGTGAACAGCCTTAGAAGCAGCTGCAGTTTAACCCAAACAATGGCCCATGTTTAGAAGTGCCTTTCTTACCTTGTTGATAGTGTGATGACAATAAACAGAGCAAATGATGAAGAAACCACTTCAGCAAGGAATGGGCTTCCAAAGAAAACACCCATGTTTTAGAGAAGAATGATTCTAAAGTTTTTGTAATTTGCTTAGTTTTGATCCCTGAAAAAAAAAAAAAATGACAATAGCTGACATTTTAATTTGCTATGGTTATTTAATCCCATTTCAGTTAAATCATCCTCACTAAATGTTTTAATGTCTTTTAAAAGACCTTATAAATTGCTTGTTTGTTTGTATAAAGGTACTTGGTTAGGAAAGAATTCTATGTCTCTTTAGCTGTCACTGGTATAGTACAACTGTCTCTATTTTTTTAATTTTTCATTTTTTTCCTACCATGATCTCTTCCATCAGGCCAAATTAAGTTTTCAGATTAACTAGGTAATAAACTGCCTTATGAAAATCTTCCAAAAATGTGCTTGCTGGCTTATTAATATATTTCAAGGTAAGTAAGAGTAGTGAGAGCACTAAAGCCATCTTTGAGATGGTGAAAATAATTTTTTTCCCTTTTCTCTGGAGAACAGTTTGGCAGAGACAAGGCGTGAGACACAGAGGGAAAACAATAATTTTATGAAAGGTAAGATAGGTGATAGACTGGTGAGTGCCTGGGTAGGTGGAAACCAGGCGGGGCTTAGAGTAGGAACTTTTCAGAGAGTGTATCACAAGTTGTATTCTGTAGCTGCTAACAGGGACAGTGAAATAGTGTCCTCTGCAAGATGAGGGTTTATGTTTATGTCATTTAAGTCCAGATGTAGGCAAGTTTATCTATTATATGGTGACTCCCTAATGTCATTAAGGAGCAGGCTTTCTACTCTCATCCTCGGGCTGACAAAAAGGATGTTAGGGCTCCAGCAATCACATTTGTGACTCAGAGAGGGAAAGAGAGGAAGAAGGAAATAAGCAAAGGGATCTGCTGGTTATGGCAGTCTTTTTATGAGTTTTCCCTGAACTTCTACCTCCATAATCTGCCTATTTGCAGAGGGGCTATGAAAGGTAGTTTTATGATCTGGGCACTTAACCTCCCTCTCCCAGCAGTTCTGCTAATAAGGAAACAGGAGAGAATGGTCGTTGGATAAGATCTAGTAGTTTTGCTCACATGGAGTGGGAAGGAAAGCAGTAGATTAGCAGCCCTGAAGACAAACCTTGGTTATTTCATTATTTTAGGCAGGGGCAAGTGTTTCAGAAGCCAAAATGCAAACGTTGCCTTTTTGTATTGCAATTTAGTGCCCGACACTACATAATAAATGCTATAATATTTCTTTGCTTCCAGATATGGCTGAGTTATTGGTGCCAATAATTATAGAAAATTCAGAGATTGCTGAGGAATTGAATGTGGATATTAACTGGCTATATTTCTAGCAAGAAGAGTACTATCATTTTGAATGGTGTTTGAGAATAAGGTGATACATGATATATGTAGAGTCGGCTCATTTTCTTGAAAGCTGTTTTTCAGAGCATTTGACTTACTGAACCTGCCTCCCTGGATCCCACTAGAATAGGGCCTCAATGGGTCAAGTGGTTCCAGTATGTGTGTATAAGAATCCTGCAGTCCCTAGGACTTTTATACTTCATGTCAATGGTATAATAAACAACATCCTGCATTTGGTTGTGCTATGTATGCTCTAAGGAAATGCAAACCTCTGGTGTCTATTTTACAACCCTTTGTCTACTTACAACATATATCTCTTCTATGAAACTCCCAGAGGAACTCCCCTGTTCCTCAGCTTCATTGAGCACACACTAATGGGATTTAAGAAGCAAGTTCATTCCTAAAAAAGGTGTTCAAGAAACTAAAAATCTTTCTTCACTCTAAAGAACAATTATTCCATAAAATGAAAGTAAATAGGAGTTGTCAGAAATGTTCTACCATGTTTGAAATGTTTATCTCAGTTTAGCCTTATGGGAACAAAGAATGGGTTTCGTGATGGCAATGACTGTGATCTAGACTATACCCCAGAAGATTTGGTTGGCTTGTGGACTGCCAACTATCTCCAGAGAGCCTCTGTGCTTGTGTTAGTATCACTGTGCATGAAAAAAGGCACAAAATTAACTGCGTTCTTTTCTTTTTCTGGAGAACTTTATACATAGCTACATCCCCGTGTGAAAAATAGAAACAATTTTTGTTTTTAATACTGAAACAACTAAAATGTGCAAGGAATAAATTCAAGTGCGTGAAAGCATAAGGAGGCAAAGGAAATAATTCTATTATATTTATTTTTCAACAAGGGCGTACATCTGTTTCTAATTTACACAGATTATTGACACATCTGGATGTTTGGCCTTAGGAATTGTAAGTTGCTGCAGTGGCATTTATTTTTTGAAGCAACTCTTCAGACCACCCTGGAACTCATGCAACTGGTTTGGAGAGGAGATTGTGATATTTTAAATAAAGTTACCTTCTGGCATTTGAAACTAGTGCAAATGGGATTCTGTCATCTTGTGTTTTATAAATTGTGGTTTTGCATTTTTGACACCTGCAGGAAAAATAAGACCAAAGCCAAAAGCCCGAATGGCTTGACAATGACAAATTAGAATAGCCAGATAAAGCTGTCATGGGGACACTGGAGATGGGTGTAAGGTTAGCCACTCGCATTAACTGCAGAGGACCTTGGATTTCAGCAGAAACCAAATAGCAAAGGAGCGGGTGACTGATGAAAATGCAGTGTTAACATGGCCTGACGGGAGTGTGCATTCTAACAAGGGAAATGAGATTGTGAGAAAGTAAGATTGATTAATACCTTACCTCTTGGACTGAGATTCCTTTTGTAATCAGGAGCTAACTTTTCTCCCTATGTGGTCTGATTGTAGTAATTTATTCCAAGGGTATGAACAATGGGAATCACAGAGTAGAGCTTTCAGATTTCAGAAAACAAAAACATGATGAAACACTTACTATTTCATGGCAAATAGTTCTAAAAAGGAGTAGCATGATTTTATTAAAAGGCAACAGAAGACCATGCATCAAGACCATGATGCAAATTGGGAAACCAAAACAAAACGTTGTTATAGTTCTTTACTCTTAAGGTACAATAGAAATAATTAAGCACACAATGTGGTTTGATTAGTTTTGTTGAAGAAGGCTCTTTGGCGCTCTCTGAGTAGTTGTTTTCTGTTGTTGCTGTCACAGCAAACCTTAAAATTCTCTCCTATTGGACGTAAGGTGTTATTAGCCTGGGTGATGGTGCATAGCAGATTGACATAAGAAAAAAATGACATCTGGCTTTAGTATTCCTTAGAGGCAGGAATACTGCACTCCACTTTGAAAAGAAATGATCACATTTAGAGAGCATTTGATATCTCCTAGGAACAAACCCACCTATTGCTCTTTCTTAGAAATTATTTTGTTATGTCTTCACAAAGCAAAAGCACCAAATGTATATCAATGCCTGAGATAAATGATAACATGTCCCCGTGTATCAACCTAAAATCAATTTCTAATGTGGAATAGAGAGTCACTTCTTACAAGTTCTTAATAGAGATGGTAGAGAAGGAATCAGAATTAGGAGGCCGAAATTCAAAGATCCCACAGGGTACAAAAGAGTTATGTAGCGAGCCATGTTCCCGGCTCTGTTTCAGTACACAGGAGGCTATAAAGTGTCCACTGGGATCAATGAATGGCCTCTGGGAATGGTTTCATTGCATCTAAATAGGGTGTCATCATAGTATTGAATAGTATTGGCCCAAATGATTTAAAAGACTGTATCCCTTCTACATCATCTGTGATTCTGTCATTTTAAGCCTCAGGTCTTGGGGAGGGTGGATGTGTGAGACACAGAGCTAACCTGTGTGTCTAATGTTGATCTAACCCTTAGCACCAAATGAGCCCTTAATAGATGCTTTGATGATGGAAGGTAGGACTGTGAGTGGAAGTCTGAGTTCCACAGATAACACAAGTATGAATCAAAGCATCAGAAGGAGCAGGACCCAGAGAAGACCAGAGGTGAGAACTGCCAGTTCAGAGAAACAAGCACAGGGGGGGGGGGGGGGGGGTGTAAGCCAAAAAACATGCGTCAACTTAGGAATGGATCTTAAAGTATATTTTTGGGGGCCCCAAAGAGGCGAATTGTGTTTCCAAGGGGACGGTCAATGGGGGCGGAGGTGGC